>JACXGI010001743.1:0-60382 GCA_016801175.1 Esox masquinongy
TCCTACCCAAAAAGACTGAGTGCTGTAATAAAATCAAAAGGTGCTTCAACAAAGTATTAGTTTAAGGGTGTGCACACTTATGCAACCAGGTTATTGTGAGTTTTTTATTTTTCCCCCTCAAAGATTTCAGTTTGTTTTTCAATTGAATTGTTCACGTTATAGGTCACATTAAAGGTGGAAAAAGTTCTGACATGATTTACCTTTGTCTCATTCTTTTACATCACAAGAACCTGGCATTTTAACAGGGGTGTGTTGACTTTTTATATCCACTGTAGTAACTTAAGAGCAAACTGAGGTGTGAGGGACACCGACCAATCATAAGTCGTGTTTCCACCACAGGAACTATACCCAGGAACTAGGAACCTATCCTGGAACTCACTGCGTTTCCACCGCAGGAACTAGGGTCTAGAACCAGGAACTACATTTTACCCCAAAACAGTCCCTGCTTGGGAGGTAGGACTTTCCCTGAGTACCAGAACTTTTGGGGTGGGGCTTGCAGTGCTTGAAATATTTATTAAATCACAACAGATAAAGAACAAACATGTAAAACCAGGTGTACTGTAGAGACCGAGGGGCTAGACGCACGTACAGGTCTAATGATTCACTTCAGACCTGTACGTGTGTCTAGCCCATACAGTGT
The DNA here is from genome assembly GCA_016801175.1 of Esox masquinongy. Lineage (NCBI taxonomy): Eukaryota > Metazoa > Chordata > Actinopteri > Esociformes > Esocidae > Esox > Esox masquinongy. Next base: position 641 of record JACXGI010001743.1, read on the forward strand.
GCTAGACACACGTACAGCCTCTACAGTGGATGGCAGTGTCCTGTAAGGCTGGTTTAATGCAGTGACACCCCATTCTTCTCTGTCCTCCTCACCATTCATTTCATAGAGTTTATGAAGAACACAACATGCTATCAACATGGATTTTACCTTGTGTATGTTGTAGTAATTTCGTTTTAACAAGCACCTCCATCTGCCCATCAGTCTGCCAAAAGCATTCTCAACGTTTGCAGAAATTGGTGCAGAAATTGTGTACACAGTGATACACCGTAGTAATGCTGACTCCAAATGAGAAATGCTCCTGTAGTCTGAGTTGGTTGCAGGTTTCCACAGTGCAATGGCGATCCTTTTTTTTAATGGGTACAAAACAGCAGTGTCATGTCTCCCCAGTTATGGTTGCAATTGACAGCACAAGTACAGAAACATGTCCTTAGACATACGGAAATTCTTTATCCACTGGACCTCGGTGAAAGTTGGAACCATGGTTTCCCACCACTCCGTTTTTATATTGTGTGCCCAAACAGATGGAGAAACAAGACACATTCTATAGTACTCGCATATCTGAAACACACACAAAAAGCTGCCAATAATAAGTCGATGTACACTGAACTAAATTATAAACGCAACAATTTTGTTTTTGCCCCCATTCATCATGAGCTGAACTCAAAGATCTAAGACTTTCTCTATGTGTACAAAAGGCCTATTTCTCTCAAATATTGTTCACAAATCTGTCTAAATCTGTGTTAGTGAGCACTTCTCCTTTGCCGAGAAAATCCATCCACCTCACAGGTGTGGCACATCAGGATGCTGATCAGACAGCATGAGTATTGCACAGGTGTGCCTTAGGCTGGCCACAATAAAAGGCCACTCGAAAATGTGCAGTTTCACTGTATTGGGGGGGTCCAGGGGGGTCCGAAAACCAGTCAGTATCTGGTGTGACCACCATTTGCCTCATGCAGTGCAACACATCTCCTTCGCATAGAGTAGATCAGGTTGTTGATTGTGGCCTGTGTAATGTTGGTGCACTCCTCTGTTTTTGGAACTATAATTATACATCACATCACCTGTGCCCATTCCAGCAAACGAGGGCTTCACAAAGACCAAACATTGTTTTAATAGACCTGATGCAGCAGCACATAGAGGCTGAAGGGGAAGGTCTCCCAAAAACCCTGAAAGACCTAAACACCTTACTGAAATCCGCCAAGACAAACAAAAAACAGCTTTGGAAGGACACAGCAGAGAGGTTGGGCAGCCATTTCAAGTAGTCATTCTGCCCTTATAAGGTGGCCAGGAAATGGAGCACCCTTGTCGATGGGTACAAGAAGGTGAAAGACAATAATACAACTACAGAGAAGGAAGCCATGGGCTTCCGATTTTACTCCGAAATGGACGACCTTCTGGGAGGGCAACACGAGGTTGTCTTCCCTGTTGTCAGGACATCGGAGGGGCTAGAGGTGTGCAGACCTGAGACGCTAGGCCATTGCAGCAATGTGACTGCACTAGCTGGCACTGCATGCAGCTCTGCATCCAGCCCATCTTCAACACCGATGTGGTCACCGATGCCGTCTCGGAAACACAAAAGGGTGGATGATGAGGTGATGCAGTTTCTACATTGATGTCCAGGTTGTTGGAAAAGCTGTGAGCCAATTTAAGTCTTAATGGGTTTTTTTCATAAATAGTTATACTTTTTAGCTGCTATATTTTTGTATATAGTTATACTTTTTATGGTTATATTGTTTGTATTAGGTATTCTGTTATTGTTATATTAGAATGTGTGCAATTTTTATAACTGTTTCCGGTTCTGTTTCTTAATAAATGATTGTTTTGGATTCTACCTGAGCCTTTTTTTTAATCACAAACACTTCATTGTAGGCAATGAGTGAAAAGTGAGTTAATTGAGGAAAATACTTCTTTACTGGTACACACAGAATGTACAAACAATCAATGGTAGCAATCAATTATTTTGATAAATTTATCAGCCGATTTATCCAATTCATTGGTTGAAAGACAAGTTACAGTCTACTCATTTTCATCTCCCTGCCTTGGGCAGCCATGTGGGTGTTCCTGATATATCTCTGAAGCACCAATGCACATGTTGTGTAGAAAACAGGCTGCCAATACGATAATCACCACAGCATCAATCCGCATGTTTTACAGACCGCGAAGATGCAGTTCATCCTTCCAAAGGCTTGTTCAACAACCCCCCTACCATTGCTGATCTTGGTGTATCTGCAGCTGGTCTCCAGTAAAAGCCCCATTGTCACGCTTAGGGGTTATGATAAATGGGAGGCCTGTCCAATGTAGACACTGTCTCCCAGCAATCTGTACTCACCCATCTTTTCCTGCCATGTTGTGAAGAAGTTAGAGGCCCTCAACATCCTGGTATCATGAACCCTGCCCGATGGTCCAGTAAAAATGTCAATGAATTGCTCTCTCTTGTCTACAATCCCCTGAAGGAGGACGGAGTAGAAGGGATGTGTCCAGTTAACCTCGGAAGTCGGAACTGGGAATGACGTCACAACCGAGTTAACCCAAGTTGATCACGTTCCAGACCAGGGTCCAAAATCGGAAAGCAAGATGGACGGCCCCCGGAAAGCCTACCCGGAAGTGCCAAAAACTGCAATTCATCGAATGGCCACTTGAGGCTGGCGGTAAAGGGAGCAATCTCCATAGATCTCTATAGCAAAATTCCCAACTTTATAGCGGAAATAAACGTTTACATCCTGGTTCAAAAAATGGTTTTGGTGTATATTGCTTATTTCCCCCTTTTTGACAACTGTTTTTTTATAACTCATCCGTTGAAATTATATTAAGTCTTATAATTAGGGGGTGTGGCCTATTGAGTGACAGGTGTGGTGCTGGCGCTGTCACTCGTGTCACTCCTAGCAGTTTGTCTTTTCTGCTATCGCCTCAGCTAACTCCAGTCACTGACAAGTAACGTTATAATCAAGTGATATCCAAATAAACGACTCGTAACCATACAGTCTATGCTCATCGTCTCGATAAATTCTAGAGTTTCAAAATTACCACATTTATATATTTTAAAAAAAGCTGAAGCATTTTAAGCATAGGTTTTGTTGTAAAGTTTCAGGTTAACTTTCCTCAATTGTAAGCTGGTAACGTTACGGTGACTGGCTACCAACCGTCAGCTAGCAACCGCTAGCAACGCAGAATAACATACTGGTAGCATTTAGCCTAGATTTTTAGCTTTTGCTAACTAATGTCGCGCTAGATGGGTATTCATAGTTTTCAGTCATGTGGTTGCTCTGAAAGGGCAGGCAAAACATTACTGAAACATGGCGGCTAACACTGGGAATTCTATGTAGTTACTGCACAAGTCGGTCAAATATTCTACTTCTATACCCGTGAGTGTTTAGATAACCTCACAAAACATGAAAAACAAAGGTATGAAAATACACTGCAAGTCTTAGACACATGTGACCCATATAGACCACCCGCTGTGTTATTTACAATATTAAAAACAGCGAAATCCCTGCCAGGCTGAACTTTAGGGATGTGTACATCCTTGTGGAGAATCCATCCCCTTAAACTGCTACCAAAATGAAAGCGTACATAAGTACAGACAGCTATCTGTCCAAACCAAAATAACCGTTGGTTCTATGGGTGGTCGGTGTAGCGTAGTGCAGTCAGCATAACACAGAAACAAATGTACCGGTACTGTAATAATATAAACGTTTGCCCAACGTCAGGTAAACCATTCCTACTGTTTAAAAGACCCACCATTGACAGCCTGGGTTGTTGAAGAAGTTTGGATTGGTGCGATTTTCTCCTGTATTAACTTTGTTATTAACTTAGCTAACGCTATATGTTTAACAAGAGAGGTTTAGCTAGCCTCACTAATGTTAGCTAGCATCAGTGTAGACAAAAACAGACCATGTCATTCATTACAATGATTTCATGTAAATATGATTGCAAATACAATATATATGCAGTTAGCGCATCCAATGGATCTGAAACTGTCATTTTATAACTAGTAAAAGTTGTGGAGTTGTCGATGGAGGGCAATGGAAGAGTTTGTTTTGCCCGCCAAGTGGGCGTTCCCATATGCTGTGACGTCACATGAAAACTATGAATTGTTTTAGCAACCAGGCACCTCAGCTGCACACACACCCCACCTCTTTGCCAATTTTTGGTTACCCAGGAGTTAGGCCAAGTGAAGCGCTGCCAAGTTGGCGACAGCCATCTCCGCCAAAAATGAGCTTGAAAACGGATCTTCAGATCATAGATATAAAGCTGTTCTATTATCTATGCTTCAGACACCTATGGGTGACATCACGGTCACTACATCCATATTTTTTTTTACAGTCTATGGTTACAACCAACCCTATGTATTCCATGCCACCTACTCTCTTGCCTGTAGTTACTAGCTTTGGTTACGACATTTCAATATTAGCTTTTTTGGGTTGTTTTTATTTTTTTTTTGCTCTCGCGCCAAGATTTTTTGTTTACTACTTTTGCGCTTATTCGGTAGCAAGAGTCAAATCAACAAAACTTGTGTGACTGCCTAAATTATTATGAACTGCAATTAATGTGTTTGATGGGGAATAGTTATAATTAAAGACAGGTACAGTTAATAATGCATATATGGGGACAAATTATACATTATTACATTAAACAGACATTTCTGTTTCCAAGTAGTACACCATGAGGATATAATGGTGTATTAACTAAAATGTAATGAATAACGACACATTATGCAGCACTGAAACAGAGAAACTACCATCTAGCTATGCTTCCAGAAATCACACTATGGAGTTGGGAAATTTTAAAGGGATATAATTTTAGGACTAAAAAGAAACAGAAAATAATGCAATTACCATCTCTGTTTTTAGGTAAAAGACAGTGAGCTGTTTGGCATTTCAGAAACAAATTGGGGGGAAACAACATACCAGCTAAACTAACACTAGTTAGCTAATCTAAAAAAATTTTATCAAGTTTTTTATCAAGTTACTACCTGTTATTACAAAGCTAGAAAGTGAAGTGTTACACCTAGTTTTGTAACATTCATCGAACACGTTGGAGCAACCTGAAGAGCTTAGGTTGAGCCGGCAATCAAAAGAAAATATGAGAAGTCAATGTTTCTGGGTAAACAAACACCGGAAGTGGAGACATCTGTATGACTGAAAGTGAGTGGTGCTATTTTGTGGGTGAAATAACAATGATTATAATATGATGGGGTGAGAAAGTGTGTACACCTTCGATTAACACACACACACATATATATATATATATATATATATATATATATTTAATAAAAAATGTAATACTGAGCTCAGAGAGATTGTGTTTAAGAAGTCATTAGTTTTTTCCTAAAAGCGTAGGGGACAAAAAGTGGTACACTCTGTTTTCATTTCCCCCAAGTACAAAGGTTCCAAACCTAGGGGCGCAACATTGCGAGACTTTCGGGAATACTTGTGAAGCAGACTTCACAAACCAGAACAGGGTTTGAGGTTTCACAAGTTAATGGCTGTAGCGACAGTTACTTAGTTACAGTGGCCGCAATTACAGCCATAAGTCTATTTGGAAAAGTCTCCACCAGCTTTCCACATGTAGACACACACATTCTTGACTATTCTTTTCAAAATTTCTCAATCCCCATCAAGTTGGATGGGCAACTTGGGTGAATTTTCAACTCTTTCCATACATTCTCAATTATATTGAGGTCCAGGCTTTACCTTTATCCACTCCAGGACATTAACTTCCACTTTCTCAAAAGTGATGCAGATTATTTTTTTCAAGTTATTGCTTATGAATTACCCCAATTTCTTTGGGATTGGAAATGCTTTTTTTTATTTGGTGTTCTGATTTGACGGCATCACTGTTAGGCTCTGTGATGTATTTTTGTGAATTAGCAAGCACACATGGTTGTGCATTGTTATTGCACGGACATAAAATGAATTTAGAAATACATTAAAGTGAGAATTGACAAACATGTCTGTAAAAAATAAAGTATCTAGTTAAACCAAAATATTCAAAGTATGAAGTACTTTGTAGTAGCGGAAGATAGAACTAGCTAACAAAACTGACCTATATATTTATATATACATACATTCATACACACACACATACATACAGTTGCCCAAAAGTTTACCCTTTTGGGCAACTGTACCCTTGGAGAATTGGTAATATATGTACCATTTGTAAAGAAAACATGAATGAGCAGGCAAAACCCATGTCTTTTATTTCTTATGGGATTCACATTCAACAGTAGGCATTTGCAAGGCTTTGGATATCTTTTTATATCCTTTTCCATCTTTATAAAGTTCCATTACCTTGTTACGCAGGTCTTTTGACTGTTCTTTTCTGCTCCCCATGGCTCAATATCAAGCCTGCTCAGTGCATCCACGTGAGAGTTAACAAACTCATTGACTATTTATACACAGACACTAATTGCAATTTAAAAAGCCACAGTGTGGGAAATTAACCTTTAATTGCCATTTTCACCTGTGTGTGTCACCTTGTGTGTTTGTAACAAGGCCAAACATTCAAGCGTATATAAACGTTTGATCAGGGCCATTTGGATGATTTCTGTTATCATTAAGATTTAAAAAGGAGCCAAACAACTATGTGATAATAAATGGCTTCATATGATCACTATCCTTAAATAAAATATATTTTTTTGCATGATCAGTCATGTTTTCAAAATCAGTGCCAACATTTCACAATTTCTGCAAACTTATGAGCACAATTGTATATATGTACCCCTGATTTTACAATGATAAATTCTACATATTGACCCTTTCATATGCTCCAGAGATTATATTACAACCAGCATAGCTTACTTCTCTGCTCTGTGCTCTGGAGAAGAGACCATAGTAAATAGTCTCTATGGATGTCCATGGAATATTCTAACACTGTAACACCTGTAGAGAGATGAATAAAGCTGTTAAAGGCAAAAACTGCCTTAGATTACTGATCATCGTGGACAACACATGTTCCTTCCAAACAGACAAATGGATAGATGAAAGATGCATCAACTTAAGTCACTGAAAGATCCAATTTCACATGGGAGTAAGGGTGTTCTGACTGTGCTGTTGGCTGATGAGTGCCGGGTAAGGCCCGTGGGAGATGCAAATTGGCTCATGTGGCTACCTAGTTGGAAAAGGGCAAAAAATATATTTTAGGTTAAAAAAAAACAGTAGGGGTGTCCTGACAACATTTTGCTTATTCATCCCCTCTCCTCGTCCTGTAACAAAAAAGTAAAGTACTAATGACACACAGTGTATTAATCAATTAAGTCGCTCTGAATAACAGACTCAGCGATGTGACTCAAATGTAAATGTACGTTTTTTTCATCTTTGAGTGGGAACAATAAAGATGTTGTGAATCTGTCTCGGGTACATGACTCACCTTGCAGGTCCACAGGGCGGGGACCAAGTGGCCCTGTGGTTTGTCTGGGTGGCAGAGAGCTCAGTGAGTCACAGCAGGAGCACGGTGTCATAGGATCAGTGGAGATGCAGACAGAGTGGTTTGTCAACATGACAATGGCTCACGGTCCCAAACCGAGGTGCTACATTATACCTACAGTTCAGCCCAGGGGAAATCACCAGCAGCCCCTGTTCGCCTTTCTTTTCCCACAGAAGTCCAGCATAGGTTGGTCTATAATAAATCACCTCTCAGAGTCAGTCCATTTACCTACAGTTCAAAGAACTGAATGCTATATTTTGATCACTACATCAAAATGCAACAGAAGAATTTTGAAAGTGCCAGCTTAAACCACAGGGTTTTCAGTTTCCATCTGCAACTTGGGGACAGGCAAGTGAAGTCAGCAAAGTTGTCATGATCTGTGAACAGGAAGAGCACGTGCCAAGACACTGTGTCTAAAGGTGATGATCTTATTATGAGCAGCAGACAACTAGGGAGGATGTATAACATATTATTATTAGAAACCTAACTGATCATTTCCATACAAGAATATATTAACATTTCTGAGTAATAATCAAACCGTGGCTTCGATAAAGTGCCCAGGAAGAGAGAGCTCAGAGGTCAAAGGCAGCCAGCCCTGCATTTTCACATAAGACATTGTTAAAGCCCAGAGCTCAAACTCACTGCAGACTCATTGCAACAGCACTCACTGTGGAGGTTTCTTATGTAAGCTACCAACGGTGTGATGATTTAAAGGGTAAGGGGAGAGAGATGGAGGGAGCTTAAATGGCTGGGGGAAGAAACTGAGAGCACACACACAGATGTAGGAGACGTCTGTGCCGTGGCTTCACTCCTCTGTCACTGGGTGCCTGCTGTGAAAACAACGCCCCCCTCCTCTCCCTTTCTCGCTTCCACTCTCTCTCTCCGCTGGACGCCAGCCTGACATACCAGACCTTGTTCGTTAGCGCATATTTTTACCCGCCGTTACTAAATTAGGAAGCCAAAGAGAGAGCAAAGCGAGGGTGTCTGCCAAGGCAGAAGAAGAAGGGTCTGCTCAGGCCTGGGTTTGCCGAGGGCCAGCCCTGCCACGTTCATTAAGAGCCACTTGGGTTTCAGAAATAGAAGCCCAACAGGGACCTGGGCCAAACAGAATCCAGGATGCTCCAGCCAAAAACTTGTGGGACAAACAAACAGTTTTTCTTATGCACTGCCAGAGTCAACCGGCAGCAGCCACCCTAAGGAGCTACTATAAGTTATCTTGGGCATTTTTACAAACAAGGTGAGTACTGCAGCAGGTTTAGACCTGGTGACAGCACACACACTGCCAAACTGAACTGATAGAGAATAAATTAACCTACAGACTGTCTCTAGAGACCAATTTCTTAAAGCAGCCAGAGCAACATAACTTCTTGTTAGTTGGGCATGGTTTTAAGGCAGGGATGTTTAGATAGATATTTATAAAAAGGAAATTTACATTTCCTCATTCCTCATGCAGTTGGCATAAATTCTACTATTTAAGTATGGAATAGGACATTAATAAAATGCCACCCTAGATTTTGGTATGCTGAAGCAGTGTATAAGCTGAAGGGTTCTCCAGGCATTTTGTTGCCGGACTGACCTGCAGGACATGCTCAGACAAAAAAAGTTTGTCTTCTGAGGAGCTTGTCTAATATTTCCAAAACATCAAGGTGTATTTGTGAACAGTCTTTTGTAACATTCATTAGGATTTAAAAAATTAGTGATTTAACAAATGTTCTTATCCAGAGCAACTAAATCCCTTCATCTTAGTTAATCAATGGATTGGTATAATTATAGTTCCAAAAACAGTTATAGAAATTCCAGATTGCTCCTTTAAAATAAAAGCCCCAGTCAATGCAATATCAGTGTCTAAACTCATTGTATGAATACTATTTCAAATAGTGTGAATTCGTCACTAAAGATGGCTGGTACTTTAGTGACATCTACTGGATTATTAAAGAACTTTACTTCTCCAGTTATGCAACAATTTAAGGCCCCAAAAGACCACCATTACGGAAGGACTAATGCAGGGCTATAGAACACAGTATTTTTATAAGCATGGTTATTTAGAGAAAGAGCATGACTATTATTTCTCTTGATAGAGTCATCACCCATTAAATGCATTAGCTTGAGATTCGTGTCATCATTTACTTTATCAGAATGTAACTGCGTAACACTAACAGATTCTAAAGTGCACTTATCAGGAGGCAATCGCAACTCTAGTGGTGTTTGAAATAATTAACAAGCCTACTCAAAAGAGTGATATTTTGGCACAATTGTGTGTATTATTCACTGCTTTAAAAGCAATCCTAATAAAGTAAAAACGTTATTATTTGAAAATCAGTTATCTATATGGCTTTAGTGGTGCAAATACCAAAAAGGTTAGGGATATCACCTGCTAGTGAACTGTAGATAATTCCAATGTACACAATACAAGAGGGGAAGCCACTAACACATCCATTCACATTCATCCATTTATTTTCCATCTTCCTATATTCATCGTTTAGATGTCATTAACCAAAGGAGTATAATGTTGTCCAAAGTCTGTGCTCTCTGCCACACTAGTATAATGTTATTATTAATAACAGATTAACAACACCTGGCAGCCATATTCAGTATAATCGATGGGGGAAAAAATCTGAATCAGGTGGGAGGCAGAACAGATGATAATTTGATAAATGGCTCCTACATTCCTGCCACTAATTGCACCTGCAAATAGCAAAACAATTACATGTTTGTGTATAAAGCTATTCAAGTAAAGTGACACAGAATGGTCATAATATTCATTGCACTGCCATAAAGTGTATTAAGCAATTATAAGAAAATGCACAAGATGGTGAAAATGTTTCCTGACATTGTCATAAAATGTATTATGGCATTCCAATTGAAATGACATGATGGTCATAAATGTTGAATAAATAACTGAGATTAGCCACCAGGATGCGCTGTTGATAACCTAGAGCAACCACAGACACTGCTGTCAGTTTAGAATACATTGAAATCATGTTGAAAAAAACTGCCAATCTTTTCCCAGCTATCAACAAACCGTTCCCTGAGCATATATGTAACTATCAAGTCTTTCAATGGCAAAATCTGGGGGTTGACCTTTTTGCATCAACTCCTCAATTTTTTAATCGTTAGGCTGAAAGACAACATTTTTTAGCTTATTTTTCAAATATTTACTAACTACTGTGCCCAAAAACATATTAAAGAGGCAATGTGTAGTATTATTGATTGTAAAGTCTGAAAATGTCCATAATATATCAGCAGGATAGTGGAATAATAGTGTCTCACAAGATTCATTGACCAGAATTTACTTTGGGTGGATACAAATGTGCATCCTGAAATGTTGAATTTCTATCGATTAACCAATTATATACACTGCCAGGCCAGCTGACAGTCTTGCCTGGGCCCGGGACGAGATAATCTTAGATGGGCCCTTTAATGTCAACCCAATGTCAGTTCTGGGCCCCCCCCCACTCTGGGCCCGGGACAACAGACCCGTTTGTCCCCCCCTATCGGCGGGCCTGTACACTGCTCTAAAAAATTAAGGGAACACTTAAGTCACACATCGGGTCTCAATAAACAAAATGTATTAAAGTTCAAAATCTTTTCTGTACATTGTGTAATTTTATTGAGAACAAAATGATGTAACAACGGTCACTGGAAACCAAAATCACCAACTGATTGAGGGCTGGATTCAAACTCACACCGAAAATCTAAGTAAGCAATTGAAATCCCAAGCTGTTGCAACTTGCGTGAATTTCATCATGGCAACTCATAACGTGACTCAGTAGTGTGTATGGCCCCCACGTGCCTGTATGCACTCCCGACAACATCTGGGCATGCTCCTGATGAGATGGCGGATGGTGTCCTGGGGGATCTCCTCCCAGACCTGGATCAGGGCATCAGTGGATGCACCTATACATAACGTCCCAGAGGTTCTCAATTGGATTCAGGTCTGGGGAACGTGAGGGCCAGTCTATGGCATCAATGCCTTCGTCATCCAGGAACTGCGTACACACTCTGGCCACATGTGGCCGGGCATTGTCCTGCACCAGGAGGAACCCAGGGCCCACTGCACCAGCGTAAGGTCTGACGATGGATCTGAGGATTTCATCCCAGTATCTAACAGCAGTCATGGTACCATTGGCTAGCACGTGGAGGTCTGTGCGACCCTCTAAGGATATGCCTCCCCAAACCATCATTGACCCACTGCCAAACCGGTCATGCTGGATGATGTTGCAGGCAGCATAGCGTTCACCACGGTGTCTCCACACTCTTTCACGTTTGTCACATGTGCTCAGTGTGAACCTGCTCTCATCTGTGAAGAGAATAGGGCGCCAATGGTGGACCTACCAATTCTGTTGTTCTCTGGCGAATGCCAATCGAGCTGCACGGTGCTGGGCTGTGAGCACAGGTCCCACTAGAGGACGTCGAGCCCTCATGCCACCCTCATGGAGTCTGTTTCTGACAGTTTGGCCAGAAACATGCACACCAGTAGCTCTCAGTAGGGCATTTTGTAGGGCTCTGGCAGTGCTCCTCCTGTTCCTCCTCGCACAAAGGAGCAGATACCGGTCCTGCTGCTGGATTCATGCCCTTCTACGGCCCTGTCCAGCGCTCCTCATGTAATGCTTTGTCTACTGGTATCTCCTACATGCTCTTGAGGCTGTACTGGGAGACATAGCAAACATTCTTGTGACGGCATGTATGGATGTGCCATCCTGGAGGAGCTTGACTAACTGTGCTACCTGAATCGGCTGCAGGTACCACCTCATACTACCAGTAGGGACAAGGACACTAGCAAAACGCAAAACTGGAGAAGAATCTGTCAGGAAGGATAAGGAGAGAACAATTGTCTGTGGCCACCACCTGCAAAACCATTCCCTTTTTGGGGGTTGTCTTGCTGTTGCCTCTCCAGTGCATTTGTTGTCACTTTCATTTGCACCAAAACTGGTGACACTGATTCACAATCGCTTATATCCCTGAAGTTTAATTGACTTGGTGTTATACTGTGATGATTACATGTTCCATTAATTTTTTTGAGCAGGGTGTGTATAAATATACATATATTTATACTGTGTGTGTATATATATATATATATATATATATATATATATATATATATATATACAGTATAAATATAAATCTATGTGCTAACAACTGTAAGTCTCTCTGGATGACATGAAAGTAAAAGATAAATGCTGATGAACACATCAAAACCACTCACTCTGAAGATAAATGTGTGCTTCAGAAAGAGGGATTGAACACCAGTGACTTCATTGAAGCATTTGTACACAAGAGGGCTCAGCCGTGATAAAAACATCCTTGAGTGTACAAAGATCTGAAGTAAGAATATGCACAGTACAGAGACGTGTGAGTGGAAAGAGACAGAAATGGGAGGGATGGAAAGAATAACAGCAATGAAAGAGAGTGAGAAGAAAGAGGGATGAGATGGAGGGTGAGAGAAGTGGGTGAGAGGAGAGAGAAAGAGAAGAGAGGGGCAAAGAGAACAGAGGGAGGGGAATTATAATAGAATAAGGAAAAAAGGGGGAGAGAAATAAGGAAAATAAAGAAAAAACAATATTTGAAACCATATTGTGTGCCTGGTAGTCTTTGATGTCCTTCACCCTTTCACTGAAGTATGCAATCAAGCCACACCAACTACCTTACCACTCAACAGTGCTGCATTGACATGAGATTGAATTTAGATGGAAGAATGAATTAAGAAATAAGATTAACCGAATGATAATATATTGTTATTACTGACTGTAATGTGACTGAATTATGCAGTATGTACAGCACTTCTAGGATGCCCTACACAGAACCTCCTCTCAACATGAACAAGCACAACATTATTGGGGTGTAATGGGCCAGCATCTCCATGAAGGTGGACTGAAGATGGATTGCGGTAATTGTTCTGAATACCTTTTCAATCTCTGAGAAAAAGAGAGGGATTTGTGACTTGTGATGTTGTGATGAGTGTCTCACACAACAAAAACAACAAAGAATATGAAGTATATCAAACATTACATCAACTCATACAGTCATTAATCACTGTCATAACACGGGAGTTGGCTGAAAATAGGGCAGGGCATGATTCTCATGTTGTTTTATTTGAAAAGCATACTACTTCATCTGCTGGTTATCGCTTTGGTGTTATTGTGTAGATATGTTTTCTGGCTACCTATACACTTAGGAAAATATTTTGGTTTTGTAGTCATCTCAAGGCTATACATTCCTTCAACAAAACATAAAATAAATATTTTACCAGGTTAGTATACTACGAACTTCTTGTTATTTACAGCAACAACCCAGGAGCAATTATGGTTTTGCTGGGATTAGAACCAGTGACCTTTCATTTACTTGCTCAACCTTTCGTTTTCAGTTGGTTGCAAATGTAACTATGAAATGCAGAAAAAAAATGTCAATATACATTGTTCTTGTATTGATATGTCCTATGCAGTTAGAATACTGTATTAAGTTGTGCCACTAAGTGTCAGTCCAGGATTGACAGTTTGGATTTACGATGGCACAGCGTTGTATGAAGAATAAAAAAAGTTAGTAGAGGTAATTAAAAACGAAAGTGCAAGCTAGCAGTTCACTTTGAAATGTGTTTCATCATTATTACGTTCACATTGAGCATTATAGTTGTCATTTATTTGCATTATTTAAAAAACTTAATAGGAATGTGCCACTACATAGTTGTCTGGTGCCATGTTACAAGCATTGCATTGTGCAGGATGACGCTGTGTTGTTCGGTGTATTTGACAAATAAACCTTGAAACGTGTGATTTTGTCTAGATTACTCTTTTAAGTGAATCGTGTTTGGGCTACAACTTGTCCCTCTTCAAAATATACATATCTCACTTTTTTGTTTCGCTAATCAGAGTTTATTTTTGTGTCTTCATCAATGAATAGAATCGCAAGCTGTTCTAATGTTATACCTAAACGGAACGATGTCAGACGATTACTCACTTGCCTGGCTACTTCCTTGCTCCGCACAATCGCTACAGCTTGTCCACATACGTAGTTTCTTCACAGCGACAGATTTCATTTTTGGTCGTCAGGCAAAGCACTCAGAAGAGTGTCCACGACAACCGGCGGGAGGAGAAATTAAACATGGCATGAAATGATTCAGCAAAAGGTTTCTGTCAATTAATATTCAGTTATCTACGACATGAAAAACACACGGTCCAAACAAGAACTTGGTTCAACTGTAAGTGGAGAATCGTAAGTTGTGTTGTTTGTGAGTGTATTGCTGTACGGTAGTTTGTAAACCCGATGTTGAATTCAACGAAACGCAACTTCACTATCATCACTAAAGTTTCCTCTCACGATTAGGCTACAATATACAAGGCAGAATGTTGAAACAAATTGCGTTTTAACTACCGGTTGTTAATGATGTTGGTCCAATTTGACGGTAGGGAAAATTTGACGGTAGTGCAATATAATTCAAATAAGCTGGTATAATGCGTTCAACTATGTATGCTTTTTAAAATAATCATTAAAACAAGAAGTAGGCCTACATGAATTGGTCAATAGTTTTAAACGGAAAATCACGAGCACAGTTACATATTTATATTTGACTCTGTACCATAGTTTTCCAACACAGCTTTGAGTTACACGTAGTAATGTGATTTCTTCTACTTCAAACAAATTGAAAACAAGATTTGAAGACCATCATACTTTATTGTGTGGTTTTTTTGTCTTGTGACGTACTGCCTGCCTGCATTTGCATTAAAAACTAAATTTTCAACAATAACGATAGGCATATGTCTTGGATTTGGGAATCAGTAGACACAACATAACAATAAGTAATGGGACAAATATACTCTTGGTGGCGGTTTTTCTTGGACACAGATTTGGCCTGTCCAGGACTATAAATAAAGTCCCATTGTGATTTTCCATTGAGATTGATTTTTAGTCCAGGAATTGGCTTAATCTGTGACTGGGAAACTATGGGTAGATGTAATGGAAATCTTTCTGCATTTGTGATTTCTGTACCCTTTAGCTGACCTTTATAAGCAAAACAAGACTTCATGTGTTTTGCTAAAATTGCCCTGTTTTATCCATTTCTTCTGATCAAAGGTCAGTTTATTATCCATTAACTGTAGAGTTAGGTATTTCTTTTTTGAAGACATAATTTCAGGCATTGTATGCTTTATTGGACAGGAATGTGGGGAAAGATGGAGGAGAGTTTTTGTTGAAAAAGCAGTAGCGTGACCCCGAGGCAGGGACCCCGACCACTGCCCCACCCTAGGCCACGGGGGTTCGTATTTCTGTTTTGAATAAATATTCTGAGTAAATAACAGTTCAATATAAAAATATGTCTATATCAAAAAATAGGTAACCTAGTTATTCTGATTGTCGATAGTTAATTATCCCTCTGAATATGAATTAATTATTTTGAGAGAACTTGATTTCCAAGTAACCTCCCTACTTATTGTTAAAGTAGATTCGATTAGGGCTGGAAATTGCCAGGGACCTCATAACGTCATTTTGTCAGAATACTTGAATGCTGACATACAGTATATACTGATTCTTAGTGAATTTCACAATTTCATATGTATTACAAATTCCTTTTGGGATTTTATTGAAAATTTGATCTGTTTTTAAAAAAAGATGAAGAACAGGTTTTGGTGCAGAGACTGCTAACCAGAGCAAATAAACATTGTTGTATTATCCATTATGCAATTATCCTTGAAGACAAAATCAGGATACAGAACCGCATCGATATTCCCCCACCACTAAACAGACCAACACAGCCACTGTGTAAGTAAAAGTTGTTTGCTGAAATACCTTGGTAAATCATAGGTAAAGTGTGGAATTGTTCAAGTGAATTTTCTTAAATTTTCAACTACAGACCAATCCATACATAAGATCTAAAAAAAGCTTTTATTGTTTTTTATCAAACTGGAAGGGTATTATAAAACGTTGTTATATACACATTATAATCGAACCAATAAAGTTAATTGTAAGTAGACAATGACAAAATGACTTAGTAATTAATATTCCCATATTAACAGCTTTTTTTTCCAGTGTAGAATTAAAGAACAGAAATCTATTTAAACAAATATGTAGTAAAGTGGAACTACTTGACATATTTTAATGGCCATTGTCCAATGTCCAAACTAAACATGAAAAACAGTGTTTAAAAACCTCCGCTCTGGGACAAGAACACACAACCTTAAGCATTGTGAGCCACAGTGTTATCCATTATGCAGGACCTGCTGTTCAAAAGCCTATAAACTTGACTCAATTTAAATAGGCAATCTGACGATGCCAGGTGTGTCATTCACTTAGTACTAATTGAACCTTCACTTTGCCTTTTTAATAAAAAAAAGTCTAAAACAGTAAAATGTCTCATTTATCCCAAATTAAACGTTAAAATGAAATTAAACAACGGCAACTTGTCTAGCCATCTTGTTTCAACTGTGTGCCTTAGACAAAATAACTCTACTGCATCTGCATACATACAAACATCACCTAACATGAGACAATGGTGCCGGGCTTGACTTTATCCAAATTTGTGGTTATTCAATAGTTGTTAGCTATGTTGCTTGTTGATTTGTTATGATCAATAATGTCCAAAGCTTTGCTTGATCACACCCTTGATCAAACCCTTATTTACCAGTTTAGGTACAATCACTTTTGGCACTACGACTAGCAAAAGGTGCAGCAGTTTGTTTTGTTTTGGGAACTAGGTACCAGGCAACTGAACGTTTAAATCCTGTAAAAATTTTGGAAAATGTGTTTTGCTGTTGTTTTTGAAACCACACTATCTTAAAAACTTAATCCCAAAAAAATTATAATGGATGCAATATTTATTTATTACTAACAGATGTCACTACTGTACACCCTTAAAGCTTAGAGGAATGAAAGTGTTTTGACACAAGCATAAAGGGTACTATTTAACCCTGTTTGCCCATCGCTAGCTTCATGGTGATATAAATCTAAAACCACTTCTAGTGTTTTGGAAGGTTTGTTGAACTTTGCTATCATTGATTCACAAGGTGCAATGGTCGGAATGACTGGTGGAGTATTTGTAAATGTTATTTTAGTAAGTCTAGCTTTAAGAAGTCTGAGAAAATGTCCTAATCCATACACTCCTGGAGAATATAATGCATTCCTTTCAAATGTATTAATTTACACATTATGGTGCATTTCTAACAAAAAGGGAGTGTAATCCCCTATTAGTGTGTTATTTTCATCATAATTACAGGTAACTGTTATCTGTCTATCATCCCTGAGATTCAACCTTTCCTACATGGTGACCACTGATGCCATCTAATAAGGAAATTACCTTTATAACCACATTTTCTGAGGTGAAATGTTCATCATTAAAAGGCATCCTTTAATATGGGGCTTGAACACTATAATTTGTTTACAAACATGATAACTGTATTTTCAGATTATGGTTGACATGGTCTGTTGGTCATTAGACAATCAGCATTTCTCAAGCTCAAAGCATGTGAATGCACCTGGTATTTACCACTTTACAACTGATCATTTTCTGTCTTCCCCTGGGTTATGAATGTAGCAAAATAATCAGTGTGAATTACCAATGTCTATGATAAAATGTTGATTATTTTTAATGGTTGTTGTGATATGGGCAGATCAGCTAAAATCACCTGGAGCATCAGTGGGTACTTCGGTGAATATGCTCATAAAGGACTGACAAGTGTCTTTCAAAGAGGAACGGATGACATGCAAAAGTCAATGTTAATGATGACACCTGAGGAAAAACTTAACCAGTATGACAGCAGAGCCCAAACCTTTGTAGATACTCAACAGGTAAGTTTGCGGTTGCTTTTTTTAACCTTGTCCACATATCGCGCATTTGGGTGGAAGTGTCTGGGGAAATTACTTCTGTGATTACATCTGCATACAAGGGGGAGTTTGGTTCTAACCAGGACAATGCCGGCAGTGTGACTTTGATGTCTTAACTTCTGCAACTGCAATAGTTACTAAAATATGTTAAGATATGTTTTTATCCTTATCACATATATAATGTTGAATGCATATTGCCTACTGCACAGCATTGGAGGCTGTTAGTAGGAAACTGTACTCTAACTGTAATGAAAGATTTTTCTCCTCACAGTTTGATGCTTGCATCGAGGACCTAGTCCGCTGTGTGGCTCTTTCAAGACTGGTATATGGAGATGGTCATCTGAAACTAGCCCAAGCTCATGTCAGACTGGCTAAAGCATACCTACAGTTTAAAGGTGAATTATATAATTGATGAACCATTTGAATTTAATAACTTGTTGATGGCACTTCTTTTGATTTTGAAGTGCCCAGACAGATTTTTTTGGATCTAAACACGAAAACATTTAGATACATTTCTTCAAAGATGACCTATTTGCAGTGCCCTCCTCAATTATTGGGACATTGATGCATTTTTCTCTTTTTTGACATGGATTTGGATTTGACATCAAACAATTACTATAAGGTTAAAATGACATTCTTTCATGTAGCATTCTTTCATGTAGCATTCTTTCATATAAAATCATCCTACTTCGTGACATCAAATGTATTGGGACAATGGGTTTGACAGTTCTTTCTGCTTAGGTTAGTTCTATTACATCATTTGGATCAAACGGTATGACCTACCGACTCATAAATACACTCTTCTGAGGCTCTGGAACACAACAATCTTTGCGCTTTTACTGTAGAACACCCACAAGCTTTTCTATTGATCTAAAGGTAAACTGAGTACCATTACTGTAAATATTGATATGTAATCTTAAAAGTATAAGACTGCAAAGTTACTATTATTATAGTTATTATTTTGTTTTAAGATATTTTTCTAGCATTTTGACAGTAAAGTAGGGAAAGATAGAGGAGAGAGTTTTTGCTGAAGGAGCAATTGTAACTGTACATAAAACGTTTAAAAATATATTGATGAAATCTTTGAATAACACGTGTTGTCCCTCCACAGGTTGGCCGATGCAGGCCCTGGAACACTCAGCCATAGCCAGTGACCTGCTGTCGCTCAGCCCCCCCAGCTCCACCAGCCAGGAGGACAGGGTGCATGTCCTCACCTGTCTTCTCGACATATACCTAACACAGGGAGGCTCCTCTTTGTTGTTGGCCAAATATCCTTTACCCATGTTGTTTCTCTGCCTTAAGGAAATACGCCGGAACGGGACAATCATGTGGAGAATGATTGTATTTTTAGGAAATTAATAAAAGACCCAAAAACTTGTAAAATACTTGCTTAAATCTGAATTCAAAGAACTGACTGGTTACATTTCCAGGGCTAAGTTGGTGTAGTACTGTTTTAATGTTGAATGTGCAATACTCCTTATCCATTTCAACTCTTGAGGAATCAGCATCAAATCATTTAAAAGCAGAGAGAATTGTGGGAGAACTTCATCAGCTAGGAGGCATCAGCCAAGAGCAGAAAATGAAGACTGAAGTTGAGATATCCACTTCTCTGTCCAGGTATGATAGAGTAAACTGAAACTGAAATGGACACTCTTTTGCAAATACATAGTAATGGGCCATTTTTCTTTTTTGTTCTGCACCCCATGAGAAGTAAATCATGAAATAAAAATCAGTAAATCATCAAATCATGGTTGACAACTCAAGTGTCCTAATCCAGGCACTTGTCATCTCATGTCTGGAATACTGTAACTCACTGTCGTTAGGGCTTCCTGCTTGTGCCATAAAACCTTCAACCTTCAAACATTCAGCCTTCTGCATGGTCTACTATCTTCCAGGTAAAGCTTGTATCCACTACAAACTATGGTGCTTGTTTAAGGAACAGCAAGGGGGACAGCTCTTTTCTCTTTCCTATCAAAGCTCTTTTTTATGTATCATTCATAAATGTGTGCAAATGGACATAATTGTTTTTTTACTTAAGGAAACCCATAAAAAAATATCTTTATGATACTAAATACAATAATATCCTCAGATGGATAAACTTGAAACAAATGTTTCTACTGCAAGAAATGTGTGATCCGTCCAAACAGATGGTGTGACTGAGATAATCAGACTGGGAGCTTACAATTATACAAGACAGGAATCCATAGAATCAGTTGGTCCACAAGGTACATGCTAGTCTAATACATAAACTCTAAGATCTGAGCACTCAGGTTGACATTTCTGTATTTTAATTTTTTTATTCTAATATTCTGAGATATTGGATTTTTGATTTCCATGAGCTGTAATCCGTACTCATCAAGATTGAAACAAAAAAGGCTTGAAATGTTTCACCTTATGTGTAATGAATCTAGAATATATGAAGGTGTCACGTTTTGATTTGAATCACAGAAAAAAATGAACTTTTCCATGATATTCAAATTTTTTGAGATGCACCTGTATGCCTACTGCCCTATCTACTTTAGCCCTGTAGAAAATGGAAAGGTTCGCTATTGAATGTTATTTTATGTTGTATGAGTTAACAAATAATCTCCACTTACCAAACATTTGAAATGATAGGCTATACTATTCACTATACCATCTGAATAATCTATCACACACAACTTTAAATAGCTGAGAGAATTGCCATTATTATAATTGTAGCCTATGCAGTTGTGCTCAAAAGTTTGCATGCCCTTGGAGAATTGGTAATATATGTACCATTTGTAAAGAAAGCATGAGTGAGCAGGCAAAACACATGCCTTTTATTTCTTATGGGATTCACATTCAACTGTAGGTAATAACAGAATGCACAATCATAAAACAAAACATGGCAACAAAGAAAAAAATTAACTGACCGCTGTTCAAAAGTCTGCATACCCTTAGTTCTTCATACTGTGTATTGCCCCCTTTAGCATCAATGACAGCGTGCAGTCTTTTGTAATAGTTGTCTATGAAGCCCTGAATTCTTGTTGTCTATGAAGCAGGTGGTATAGCTGCCCATTCGCCTTGGCAAAATGCCTCCAGGTCATGCAAAGTCTCTTGCATGAACCGCACGTTTGAGATCTCCCCAGAGTGGCTCAATAATATTAAGGTCAGGAGACTGTGATGGCCACTCCAGAACCTTCATTTTTTTCTGCTGTAACCACTGTAACCAACTTGGCCTTGTGCTTTGGGTCATTGTGGTGCTGGAGTCCAAGAGGGTTCCATGCGCAGCTTTCGTGCAGAAGAATGCAAATTGTTGGCCAGTATTTTCTGATAACATGCTGCATTCATATTGCCATCAATTTTCACAAGATTTCCCATGCCTTTGGAGCTCACACACCCCCAAAACATCAGTGAGCCACCACCATGCTTCACAGTGGGGATGGTGTTCTGTTCACTATAGGCCTTGTTGACCTCTCCAAACATAGTGCTTATGGTTGTGCCCATAAAGCTCTATTTTGGTCTCATCACTCCAAATTACAGTGTGGAAGCTGTGAGGCGTGTCAAGGTGTTGTCAGGCATATTGTAAACGGGCTCACTGTGACATTGGCGCAGTAAAGGCTTCTTTCTGGCAACTCGACCATGCAGCTCATTTTTGTTCAAGTATCGTCGTATTGTGCTCCTTGAAACAACCACACCGTCTTTTTCCAGAGCAGCCTGTATTTCTCCTGAGGTTCCTTGTGGGTTTGTCTTTGTAACCCAAACTATTCTTCCAGCAGTTTTTGCTGAAATCTTTCTTGGTCTACCTGACCTTGGCTTGGTATCAAGAGATCCCTGAATTTTCCACTTCTTAATAAGTGATTGAACAGTACTGACTGGCAAATGCAAGGCTTTGGATATCTTTTTATATCCTTTTCCATCTTTATTAAGTTCCATTACCTTGTTACGCAGGTCTTTTGACAGTTCTTTTCTGCTCCCCATGCCTCAGTATCTAGCCTGCTCAGTGCATCCATGTGAGAGCTAACAAAGTCATTGACTATTTATACAGACACTAATTGCAATTTAAAAAGCCACAGGTGTGGGAAATTCAGCTTTAATTGCCATTTTCACCTGTGTGTGTCACCTTGTGTGTCTGTAACAAGGCCAAACATTCAAGGGTATGTAAACTTTTGATCAGGGCCATTTGGGTGATTTCTGTTATCACTATGATTTAAAAAGGAGCCAAACAACTATGTTATAATAAATGGTTTCATATAATCACTATCCTTAAATAAAAGACAGTTTTTTTGCATGATCAGTGATATTTTCAAAATCAATGCCACAATTTAAAAATTTCTGCCAGGGTATGCTACCTTTTGAGCACAAATGTAATTATTTAGAAATGTAACACAGTAATTGTTAGTTTGAAATATTCAGCCTACACTGTCCATGGATTATTTATTTTTCCCTTTGAAGATCTTGATAAAAAATTTAATCATCAAAATTTTCATTACAAATGTTGGTTAGCATTTTGACTAAAACATCTTAACCCTAACATTCGTGTTAGTGGTGTGTGCGTGCGTGTGTGCGTGCGAGAGAGAGTGAGTGAGTGAGTGTGCATGCGTGCGTGCGAGCGCGTGAGAAAGAGTGTCTGAGAATCTCTTCAAAGTCCTTGTTGTGCCATGAGATGTTTAATCAGTTTTACGATTATTTTGTCATTTACCTGAGCAATTGAGATTGTGTATGTGATCATGGCTCTGTATAACACTTGGGGTTGGGATTTGGTTTTAGCTTTGGGAATTATGAAAAGACATACCTCTGGTGTTTAATATACATCTAACTCTATGTTCAGATTTTAACATTCTGATTTCAACATTCAACTTCTTACCTTGAACACACCATAACAGCTTATCATGAGTACTGTTGTCCACTGAGAAACAGTTGTTCTTTGGGCCAGAAGATGGAGACAATGTCTAACATTTAGACTGAGCAATGTGATATAAACATTGTTCAAACATTGTGGTATTTTCTGCTGCTGTTTTAGGCCTATAGTGTCAAGTCTCAGAATAGTCTTAACCCGTTCCTCATAGTAGAGTTGCCTACATTATTAATCAAGAGGATTTTCTAATGCCCTTTACATCAGCAGTTGTCACAACGTGCTTTTACAGATGCCCAACCTGAAGCCACAAAAAGCAAGCAACAAGAGTTAATTACCTTAAAAATTGATTGTATAGGTGTTTACCAGGTCTGTTCTTAAGCTCATTAGGTGTGAGCTGGAGTACATAGCGGTAGACCAGCTGTGGTGGAGGTCAGTGCACATCCCACACAGAGTCCACTGGGGAGCTGATATGTGGGCAGGGAGGACAACATATTTCTTGCCCTTTAATCAAAAATTCATTATTCTTCTCACCGCTGGCTCCATGAACTACTGTAATCGTGAGGAGGCTTTTTGCACAAAACTGCAGTTGATCCTTGTTTTCACTTGTAGGGTAACACATTAGTACAGTAGCTACAGCATGTTGGTGTCTTCTCGCCAGCATGGTACTGATAGAGTTTAGAAGTAATTGGCTCAGGGAAGGATAAAGGCATTGAGGGATTAGTGTGGATACATTCAGTACATGTAACCACTGCGTGCACATCTAAAAATCCTTTTTCAGAGGCGTATTCACTTCACTGTTATGGGTTTCTACAAACAACAATAATTATATATATATTTTCATAATGTTTCCTTTATAAGTTGATATTGATTACATGATATGGCTATCGAAAACATTTTCTACTAATATATGAATAAAACATATGGTCCTAGTCATTCTGAATATACTCAGATTAAAATACTGGTTGCTTTAGAGTTTTTTAAACTTGCAGTGAGCTAAGGTAGAAAGTATTTTGGGGTGAGGTCATCCTTATAGGTTCAGTTTATAACCGACAGTTTGTTTACACAATTTGTGAAAATGAAAAAAATGTGCAGACGTTTGCTGATGTTTTAAGCTCTTTTGTTTGAGGATAACTGAACTTGGCCGGCTTCTATAACATCCTAGTCAACAGGACGGTAGTGTTGTGACCAGTTTTATGTCCCCACCAAAACATTTGGCGGTAGAAGCGTTCAGTTTAATTGTAGAGGTACAGTGCAGTCCATAAGTATTTGGACAGTGACAGAAGTTTTTTTGTACTCCAGCACATTGGATTTCAAATGAAACAATTACTGAGATGTGAATGTGCCAACATCATAATTTTCGAACAAATATATTGTATTTAATTTATGATCCAGAGGAATCAACCCAAATTTCACATTTCTGAAATGATACACATATTTTCCCAAAAATGAAGGGTTACAAAATTATTTTTTATTCTTCTTTTAAAGCTAAACCCACCACTGAGCTCTACTTTAGTTTAAGATAAGTACCTGGTTAGTGCCTGTTTCTAGTCATAGTGCCTGTTTCTAGTCATAGTACCTGTTTCTAGTCATAGCACCTGGTTCTAGTACGTGGTTCTAGTCCAAGTCAGAATGCAGTTTAGCAAACTCCAGATGCTCAACATTTGTTGGTATCTCTCAAGTTGCTGACAAGATGCAACCAAGTTATTTAACCAAGTGTTACCCTTGTGTGAATATAAATCCCCTGTATTCTTCTTTTCCTCCCAAACCATCATTCTTACTGTGCATGGAGAAAAGATTTACTTGCCAGGCTGATTTACTTCTGGTTTTGAACTTTTTAGTTATTGCCCTAATAGGGTTTTTTTAAAGCAATGAGTTACGAGGGGTGTGTTATAGTGATTATAATGTTTGTTTGAATTAGGAAAATGCTCTTTGCATTTGTCTCCAAGTTACCCAATAACAATGTACTCGTTGTCTGTTTCAAATCTTTCATTGTTTGAGAGTAGATAGATAGAGAGTATAGTCAAAACCAAATTAGTTGAAGACTCCTGCTATGCTTTAAACTACAAAAAGCAACGTCAGCCTGCACAAGACACCAGAAAAAGGTCTCACTAGCCAAAAAGGCACAACAGTGCAACAGAGCAAGTCCACTGTATTCATTTTGCTCTATATATCTACTTTAATAGTTCATTGAGTAGCATTGTGAACACTGCATTATTTTCCCTGTATAAAGAGCTTTCAAGGCACATCATTGGTCAGTATTGGTCTGGTAAGCATGACTGAAAAGAGCTGTGTGGGCTGCTTAATAGTTCATGTCCTAATTACATTATCACTCCGCTCTATGTACAGTGAATTTGATTTGTGCTGCAGAAGACATACTTCCTTCTTTTCCAGAAACAGGAAGCTTTGAGGGTGGCATCAGTGTATCAATTGAAAACACTAGCATTGTCCACATTTGTCTATATGGCCAGGAAGGCAGAACGCTGGCCTGGGCAATGGGCGAACAGAGCTGCTTCTGTTGCATTTGCAGCCAGCCATCCAAGCTGCCCTAAAAGGCTTTGCTGGGCTCTGGTATTTCTGCTTCCCAGAAGAGGGGTGGACCTCCCCCTGGCCTATGGAGGCCAGCTCCCGTCAAGGCTTGTTTTGATAATCTGGGGTCCATGGGAAAGCTCAGAGCAATTCCTTTATTACTAACCTCAACCACATCCATTTCACTGCACTAATGGTGCACATGGATGTTTTGATTTCTTTAGTATTTATGGGGTAAATAATTGGAGATTACTATAAAATCAAAGTACCTGCTTTATTGTGCGATGTCCGTAAGGGATTGGTTAAAGATGGGAATTTTTCTTGCTACATTACTAGTCCTGTACCATTTTATTGATGCTAGCAGGATACCTTTCGAGGAAGGCCATATACTAGGCCATGGAGTTTAATTTAATTTTGAATCTATTAGAGGATCTGAATTTGGTGGGGAGTTGAGGCTGTTGGTAGGTTTGATTGATGGAGCCTGACTAGCTACAGCCCCAGAATGGTGAGGGAGGGTGTGAGACCGGAGACGGAAAGCCTATTATACAGAGATCAAGAGCTGAGCTGATATTGTGTCCTGGTTTTCCATGGCAAAATTCAGTCATGTGAAAAGTACACTCCCTGGAAAGTTACCATTATCAGATATAAAGGTAACCTAATTTAACAAATGACACTGAAGATTATACAACCATTTATTCATCAAAAATCAACTAAATTGCAATTTCATAGTGCAGAAAACATCAGTACACCCCTAGGTGGACAAGGACAGGGACAATCCGGGGGGAGGAATGGTCAGCAGAGTAGCAGCTGGAATCGTCGGGTATCATCTTGATCTGCAACACAACCTGGAGGACTTTGGACAGGGACAGCTACAAGCCTTTTCAGCCTGGTACTCCTGAGGTGTGGTCCAAGACCTCATGTCCACCTTAGTTTAAACGGAGCAGGAGACCAGGAAAATTTAGAGAGCACATTCCTTATAAAAAACAAGGATTTACAATGGAGAAGGAGAACTGACCGTACCCCCCCAGCACAATAACATAGCAGCGTAAAACTTTGGGGCTGAGACGGGGGTCCAGTGACGCTATGGCCCTATCCGGGGGAGACCCCGGACAATTTCTTAATTTGAGCCATTCTGTTGTAGTGTTGTTCATGTGTGTTGGATTATTTTACTGTTGCAAGATTCTCGTTCAGTTCATCTTCAGATACTTGACAGATGGCCTCACATTCTACTTCCAAAGAATTCTTTGGTAAAATATGGAATTCATGGTTAACTCTACGATAGCCAGGCTGTGAGGCAGCAGGCTGTAAGTTGGCCAGGCTGTGAGGCAGCAATGCAGCCCCAAACCATAATGCCACCACCTCCATACTTTACAATTGGTATGAGGTTTTTTCTTTTCAAATGCAGTTTTTCTTTTTTGCCAAACATAAAGCCTAGCATTTCAGCCTAACAACTCCACCTTTGACTGCGATCCAGAGCACATTTTTCTAGTTATTTGTGTCTTTACTCAGGTGTCGCCTGGCAAATTTCTGTCTTGTCTTGATATTCTTGAGAACAGAGACATCTTCCTTCCTGACCAGCCATGTTGGCCAAGTTTGTAGGCCTGAACAATTAGGCTTGAATGCCAAGTGCTACATCTGGCCAAAAACAAGGTACCAATGATCAACTGGCTAATACTTTCCTACAGTAAAGTGTGGTGTTGGGTATGCTTCTCAGTGTCAGGGACTGACAGACTGGTCAGGATTGAGTATGGGATGAATCAAGCAAAATACAGAGTAGCCCTTGAAGAAAAGGACCTCGGACTGCAATGAAGATGTATCTTTCAGCATGACAACAACCTGAAGCACACAGCCAAGACAATACTAGAGTGGATTCGGGACAGGTCTGTAAATCGCCTTAAATCCAGCCAAAGCCCATACAACATCTCTGGGGAGACCTGAATATCACAGTTCACCAACACTTCCCATCCAATCTAACAGAGCTTGATAGGATCTACAATGAAGAATGAGAGAATCTGCCCAAATCCATGTGTTCAAAGCTTGTAGAGATATACCCAAGAAGACTACGCAAAGCCGGGATTGTTGAAAAAGGAGCTTCTAAACAGTACTGAATACATATGTATCTCATAAAATATAAAATGGTTTTATTTTTAATAGATTGGCACAAATTTCTAAAAACAGTTAGACTTTATTTTGAGTGTTGCAATTTCCATCTCTAGATGTTCTGTAGATAGTTTATTAAAAATGTGTTGATAGTGTTACTATCGGTTGATAAACAACTGCTTGCTAAGGTTACAGTTAGGTTTAGAATAAGGGTTAGGGTTAAGGTTAGGATATAGGTAAGGGTTAGTGTTAGTAGATAGTTAAAATATTATAGTCAGTAGACAATCTGTAGAGCATCTACAATCACACTTTTGGGACTCTCAAAATAGTGTTACCCTAAAAACATGTTTATTTGGTTTTTGTGTGTGGATTGAATTTAAAAAATATTAAGATAATAAATGTTAGGGTAATGTAAGAAATATTCAGATAATAAAGTTTAATTAGATTGGGTTGATAAAACAATAAGTTTAATAACACAATGTTTTGTTGGTTCATGATTTGAATCAAGTTGGTCACCAAGGAAGAAGAGTATGTTTCCCTAGCCTACAAATGAATTGACATCCTCCTTAACCGCTCTGGGTCAAGGAGCAGAGCGTATTTCAGATTAACTTTTACGGAATTAGTCTAATTACCTTTACTGGTGTAGCTGGAACTCTGCTGTTTTGACGGGTCTTTCTGCTTTGTGCATATTTTTTTTGTTGCATTTTTTATAGCCGAGGTTTGTGCTCAATTCAGAGTTGTGGGATTGAGTTCCATTCAATTCACAAATTCAACTTCAAATGTAATTAATCACCACAAAAGATGCTTAATTCTTGTGACATGAAGTAGAATTTTAAATAATTGCAATTTAAATCAATTCTACTCATCATAAAACATGAGTTTCAATGACTCTGACTGGTCATGCTTGTAGTTACTAAAGAACATATTATTTTGTGACATTTTTCATACAGCATACTCTTTAACCTAAGTACTATTTCCACCAAACTTTTCATGTTCATGAAAAGGCCTCATGGTCATCTTGAAGGTTGAACTATCTCTGGGAAATGTAGTATTTTTAGTGATTTTGGTGATTAATAAAATATTATGGGCAACTCCAATTCTCTAAGGCATAATTGATGTTATATGTTTGCCCCAGAATACATGATCTTCAGTTTAGAATGCAATTAGTTTAATTGCAATTCTCTATATTTTGGTTACACTTGCTAGCTAAGGTTAAATTTAGGTTTAAGTTTCGGATAGGGTTAAGATTAGAGTTAGGATGAGGTTTAAGGTTGGGGTTAGTGTTAGTAGATACTTTACTTAAATGTTATGGATAGTTTGTAGATCATTAGTATAGCATGTTCCGATTGACTATCCAAATGAAGTGTTACCCTGCCTTGAAAATCATTCATTATAAAAAGGCCCATGAGCATCTCCTCTAGTGGCAAACTGGAATTGGGGAGAGTCAGTATTGCAACATTGTTAATATATATGATTTCTAAATCCAAAGTGTGACTAGTTATTTAATTTATCCAAAGTGTGACTAGTTATTTAATTTAAATTAAGTAAATGCCTTGGCTAAATGCCAATAGTTCTAGAATAGTCCTGTGACTACAAGGACAAACCGAATTTAGACATCCTGGTAGGGGGAACTTATGGAATTTTGTAGTGTCTCAGTGAGGTGCTGGACTTCTTTGGCAGTGTCAGTAAGTCATTATTTATAATGTGGCTATAATAGCAACACACCCCTCGGTCTGCCAAAAAGAGAGACCATTAAAGACCTTCTAAAAGGACACAGCCACTGACTGAGTAAACAGTGCTTTGTCTGTGAATTCCCTATTATAGTCTCCACCAGTAAGAGCCACTAGTCTGCCAGACCCAGCCAGTACTAGGCTGATGTTCATCTTAAGGCAGCACACTGCCCAAATAAACTGTACTAAGCTCTCAACAGTGCATCAGGTTCGCCAAAATCACCAGCTGCTAATGTTCTTTAATTTCTGTCTCTTCTTCCCTACTTCCACCCTTCCTTCTCCCTACCTCCATCCCTCCTCTTTTGCAGGGTGTATCAGCAGCAAGGTCAATCAGAGGAAGCCCTGAGACAGTGTAACAGGTGTCTAGAACTACTGGAGGTTTTGGAGAGGCCAGGCCAGGCCTGCTCCATATATCAGGACATGGCTTCCATTGAACAGGCCCAAGGCAGAGCAGACAAAGCCATAGAACCCCTGTCTAAGGTATAGGACATGATGTTTCTGATTGTCAGGTCACTTCAAATGGTGCTCTTCTTGGCTAACCGACAGAGAACATTTGTCTACTGAAATAATTCAAGCATTCAAACATAGCACTGTGGACATGCATTTTGTTGATTAGAAAGATTTTTTTTTTTTAAAATAGCATGTTAAAAAAGTCTAATGACATACATTGACTCTCATTAAGCCACTACACATGTGACCTGAAGTGATGCCCCTGAGCTTTTGGAATGATAGCTGCAACTTTTTTATACCCTTCTTAACCCTTTCTCATTCTTTTATATGTGTCTTTGTCTCAATTCAGCTGCTTCCAACAGCTTCCAAAATATCTTTGGAATTTTTACACATCGCCCATGGAACTTCATAAGCTCTTGTCAGCTTGCAGATAAGATATTACACTCAGTAAATACAGTGAATTCAGTGGGAAGGAAGATTAGCTTTACTACTGATGCATTGAGAAAAGCGTCACAGATATGAGCTCAGGGATGTTTGAATACTTTTGTGTCTTGTTGCTAGGTAAAGTTCTCCTTGGCCCTTTGAGTGGGATATGTGATCTGTTATTTCATGTGATTTCTGGGACAGGCTCATGCAATAGCTCTGAGTCAGAGCCCCAGGGGTTTGGATGGGGCTCACATTGCTCACTGCCTGGCCCTGGCCTACTCAACTGTAGCAGAGCCCCTCCACAATGGTGAGTCTATTCATACTGCCCTGATGCACTATGGGGGAATTCTTCTTTTTAAAAGAAATCTGTATATGTCGAGCTTGTGAAGTTCATATGTTTAAAGACAGCCCTACTGTAGTTGTGTAGGAAGGGCAAGTTTACCCTCCTCTGAAGCTTATGTAAATAAATTCTTACATCCTGAGCGAGCTTCAGCCTGGTTTCAGGTTGAGGCACAGGAACATAACTGCAGCTATTGTAGTGTCAAATGCCATCATAAATGCATAGATAGATAAACATTGTGCTTCATTGCTTGTTGATTTATCGAAGGCCATTGACTCAGTTAACCACAACCTTTTGCTAGCTAGACTCCACTATTTCTAAGGGGGTTGCTAACTGCTTAGTCCCCAGGCCCTTCACTGAGCTGTTGTCCACTACAGTCTATACCCTACCTTGATGAGTTAGTGTTAGTTGAGTTAGTTGGGCAAAACAGAAATTCAAGCAGAAGTAATTAGCAAACAAATAGTAGGTATAGTATGAGGAGCGTAAGTGATTGTGATCTTCTATCTGTGAGTAGAAACAGCAGCACACTACTTTGAGGAGAGCCTGCGTGCATACAGGAGTTCTCTGGGCCCACAGGATGCTGTCACACTCAACGTTCAGGATGACTACTGTCACTTCCTCCTCCTCGCTGGGCAGCAAGAGGTCAGACGTACACCAGTAGACCTAACCACACTAATATCATGTCTTTGACATTTTTACAGCAGCGCATCTGTTCTGTCCTTATAGATTTGACATTCCGAAAAGAAATACCCTTTCTCTAATGGCATTGTGGGAGTCTGCCTTTCTGATTGTGATGTCATGTCATATTTACAGGGATGGTTAATCCACTATTTGGTTAGCCCAGGGTGACCGGTATTTATAAGACAGAGGAGTCTTTTTTTAAGTGTTCCACAGTAATCTTCAAATTCACTGGTCATATGGGATCAGCAGGAATGTAAAGGTGAAGGCACAATTGGAAGCTAAATGCTACAAGCAGTCAGTAAACATTGTTTTTGTATATGTACTTCATCAGAGGTTTGTAGAGATCCAGAGGGAGTCCCTGCCCCTGAAGAGAGAGACATTTGGTGACCTCAGTCCTGAGGTAGCTGACACCCTGCAGCTAATTGGAGGAGTTGAGATGACCCAGGGCCAGGTAAAACAGGCCCATGTGACCATGACAAAGGTAATCACTAACATTATACCTAAAATTGTCTTTGGTTTCCCAACAGTGATTTAAGGCAGGATACAATATTCTGTTAATTAGACAAATATGTAATTATCATTTAAATTGCCATATTCTGTACTACGTAATTGGATAAAACAGGAGGTACTGTAGGAAATATATGTAATGTGTTTACGTGGGGTTATTGTTACCTCTCTCATCCACATATACCTATGTAAAGAATACTGACCTTTCCAATTGCCAAACTATTTTAAGAGGGCACTGCTAAAGGCCAGGAGTCACAGGAATGGCTTCCCAACATGAATAAACCACTGAGAACTGAGTGTATGAAGCTCATTCTCATAGTGTGTTCAGTCCCTGTCAAAGCAAGCGGCTGTTTTCACCATGGTCTCTCAAGGGTCAGAATATAATGAGAACGTACTGTTGGCTGTGTACACTGAACAGCATGCCACTGTCCAGTATAAAGAATTCTATTCAGTTCTATTGTGCTGCTTTCTCATGTTGGACAGGTAGATGGGTGTGGGGAAGTTGGAGAGAGAGTGGAACTTTCCTGACCACTGTTAATTAAAGGGCCACAGGCCCGAATTAAACATTTGTAAATCTGTCCATGAAAATGATATGGACAAAATACTGTATTTTATTTCATGAAGCAGACCGGACACTCTCCTTGCTTATTTTGCAAAAAAAAATGTTTATTGAATGTAGGAAACATAGGGAGACAGACGAAGAGAAAACAGGGTGGAGATGGTATTGAATCCTGATGTACAAAGGTGACCCATGTATGGAGCCAAGAGTGTAACCGTTGGCCCACTGCTCTGTACAACATACAGTTTTCTTACATTCACTCAGAAAACGGATGACAACAAGTTGCCAAGTTTTCAACAATGCTGTTTGGTTTCTAAAAGACACAGTAAATGCTTCAAACCCATTACAAATATCTACAGTGTATACTAAGTGTGCCACACATACACATTGACACAGGTTCTCTGCCCTGGCACCCACAGAAACACACTGAAATAGCCCAACTCTGATGAATCTCTGCATACTACTAATAACATGTAAGCCTGTAAATGAGGAACCCTTGTTGCTATGCTGTCTTGTTTTTGTATCTGACAGCAAAGGTGGTCCAAGTATCCCAGAGTGAATCAGCGTTCCGATTCTCTGCTTCTCTTCCGGATAGGACAGTTAACCTTTCCAAATAACCCCTGACAGATAATGCTGCTGTAATATCATGTTCTCCCTTAATCATGACAACAGCTGCTCTACAGAGTCACAGTGTTTAATTTAGAAATGTGGAGAGAATCCAAGAGGATATCTCAGAAGAAAAATGCTTGTAAGCTTTCAATGAGAGAGTTGTACTTATCCTGAAGTTTTTCCTCCATGAGACTGTAGAGGAAACCTGACATTCAAAGATGATGAAAGTGGAAAACTATGG
Source organism: Esox masquinongy (assembly GCA_016801175.1). Taxonomy (NCBI): domain Eukaryota; kingdom Metazoa; phylum Chordata; class Actinopteri; order Esociformes; family Esocidae; genus Esox; species Esox masquinongy. Next base: position 33,863 of record JACXGI010001743.1, read on the forward strand.
CTTACACACTGTAGATTAGTTTCTTCCTGTTTAAGAAGTCCTTCCATTACATAATGTAGAAGGGAGAGCTGATGAAAACGTCCATCACGGCTAGTTGGTAATCTGCCAAAGTTTCCCTGAGCTCGTCAGTCTCCCTCTTCCATTGCCAGGCAGGAAACACTGAGCACTCTCTTTCCTTGGTTTCTGTAGTTGTGTTGACATCCTGTGATGTTTTGATTGTGGAAATGGACAATCCTTGTCATTGTTTCTTCATACGTACTGCGTGTGTGCATACCAGTGTTTGATATAAACGTGACTGTGTTTTGTGGTTATACTGGACAGTATTTTCAGCATATTTTCTCTGACATCAAGTGACTAATTTCCAATGATTAAAGCAATATATTTAGGAATGAAAAAAATGAATCAAGCCTTTTAACCGTAAACCAAAGAGATGCCGGGGCTAGTGTTTTTGTCCTAGCTGGTCTGTGTCTTTCTACTCCCTGGTTGCTACAGGTTATTTCTTGAGGGGAGGTGCTATCTACTCTTTTTTTTTTTTCAAGTGTTTTCATACTGCTCAGCTGCCTGTGTAGCTCTAACTTCTTACATTGTTTGTAGACAACGAGACATTGGCCTCCCTACCTTTTGTAATACATTCATGTATTATACATTCATGTATTAGTGCTTTGAAATCTCTTAGCCTTTAATCTGACTGGTAAATGACCCAGAAGTATGTCCTTATCCTTTACTATTTATAACATAGTCGTACTCCACAGTGAACCTAACCCATCCTTGTTTCTGTTTCAGTGTCTGGATATTCAGTGCATTCTATATGGCCCCCAGCATAAGAAGACCAGAGCCACTCAGAACACAGTGGACATGCTGGCCCAGTAAGTCTGTAGCCTGAACAAACCCATAATGGCATACAACATTGACCTAAAGTAGAATACTTGCACAGTTTAAATCTAATGCATATATCTGATGCATAATGATTTAAAGAGATCAACAAAAATGATCACTTTATAGCCTCGTGGCAGCTATTTAATCTATTCCGGGCGTATTCCAAGTATAAATACTGTACACATTTTGGAAAAATAACTATACTGTACACATTTGAAAAATAACCATTTCCACAAAATCCAAGGTTTTGGCAAATATAAGTGGGTGTAATGGTGCAGTTTGACGTCATAAACGGCCTCTCTTGCTTGCATGAATTAAAGAGGAAGGGCGTGTGTGTTCTGCCGTGGTATGAGTGTCCCTGCAGTACTATGAAGATCTGTTTGTTGTTAGAGAGCTGCTCCAGTCTCCTTTTAGCAGTTTTATCAACCAATTTACTTAACAAAAGGCACATCTCAACAGCTGGTACAGTTATCCTCATGCAATCGTTCAAGTGTTTTGTATTGTTCCTACATGCAATGGGGAGGCTTCGACAACACCAATGCCAGACCAGTTTATTAAGTGCCATATTCCTTTGGAGTTTTCTGTTGTGTCGAAACACAGTTTTGCCCAAAATGAATGTTTTCGCCTTGTACTACACAGCATTGCGTGGATTATTACTGTTCCACAACAAAAGTTTAAAATTGCTTCTTTGTGCCCTTTTTAGATGCAAAGAATCATCATTAATGTCACAGTTCTGTATGTTTTTTCCAGGGCACCAGAAGTTGCTGGGAAACAGAGGGATCGCAACCTGAAAACAAGACCTCCTTTCTGTGCAGTTCTACCTTCCTATCGCAGGGCAGGAGGAAAGGCAACATATGACTCCTAACATGTCATCAGAGCTGAGCTAGTTGAATTGCCCTAATAAGAAAATAGATCCTCCTGTTTTCATTGGACATTCCCTGAGAAATGAGTGACAGACTTGTTAGTTGAGTAATGAACTCCTCAGATGTGGCCTCTCAAACAATAAAGGGATTTCATGCAATGTTGATGTTGTACTTATCTGTCCCTCAGTAAAATAAATGACATCAGGCTTTTTAATAAAGACACAAACTCAAGAAATACACTCTAGTAATTTAATTGGGTTTTTTTGCACTATGAACTGGTGTCCAAATTATGGTTGAAAGCATACATTCAGTTGGCGAAATTAGCATAATTAATGTTATCTTTTTACTTAAATGTGAATTACACTAATGAGTCATGAGGGTAGCACACACCTTTTTAAACATTCAAAGGTGAGGTATAATAACAATGTGCAATGCTTTTAACAACAGCGTATTGGATAGATAAGATGTTTAATTTTACATACAATGTAATGTTTCAAATAAATTGCCTCTTTGACAAGTTATTTAACCTAAAGTTACATTAAGTGCATTGATCAAACTAAGGAAATTGAAAGGCAAAATCTGTTTTCAAATGTATCTGGGCACTTGAGTGCAAAGAAAAAAATGTAAAATAACATCTTTGAACTTAAGTGTTCTATTTGGTAATTTGCATTCAGCTTTGTCACAGTAATATTTGTAAAACTAATACATTGAATTTTCACACTTATGCTCTGTGTGCTACATAAGCACAATGTGAAGGTGTTTCTACGCTGTTGCATAGGAGAACTTTAAAGCAGTTTATTAAAGAAGACCAAAAGTGGCTCGTGAGTGAAGAGATATTGAAGGTACTTTCACACAAACGCACACTGTAACACAGCAACTTCCACTTCCACCACAAACACACCACACTTGGCAAGCAGTGCTAAGTACTAAACTGGTGATCTGGTCCTAAAATAGCCACGGTGGTACACACATAACTTACCTATGAGCCAAAGTGAATTCTGACACTGGCTCAACCCAGTTGTGAACACATGGGCACAGGCCAAGGAATTCATACAGCCACTACTAAAAGTCTACACATCACGTGCAGTATTATCATTTTGCTACCTAAATCCAAAAAGGGATGAGATTTTTTCCACTCCGGATTTCAACAACCCACACCACAAGTGAATAAAATGTTACTGAACATTTTAAACATGACTAAGAAATACAAAATGATTATGTATTTATTGTATGTCTTTACGCTCCAGAATTCCTTGGTGAAGGTACACTACATGTACACACAACCATTATACCAGTGAATCAATGGGAAATAATTTTCTTGCACCACTGACTTTTGTTAAAAAAGCTCAGTCAATTTGTTTGGGAATTAATGGCAGCAAAAGATGTCCAAGAAAGTCATTCTGGAGTTGTCTGATAAGTTGGGAAATACATTTAATTCCATCCCAGGGTTAGGTAGGTTGTCCTAAATCTTTTTATAAGGGCTTTGCTCATTTCCTTTTCCTTCCCTCTATTTAGTTTTAATAAAAATAAGCTCCTTAGTGCCTGTTGATGACAGGCATACCAATAACATGTCACCACATTAATATAATTGGAAAGAGATCAACAGCATTGTATTCATTTCACATTAAGATTCACAAATACCAAAGATACCTCCACCAAATATTAACTCGAGGATGTAAAGACACAAAATCAATAAATCACCAAACAAATGGAAAACTGTAAGATTTTCCCTATGGTTCACTGAAAATGGATGTACAGATTTAATCTCAGACACAAACCGTCTGCTTATTTTCCTCATTCTTTTCGAGTTCCGTCTTAATCTCTCAAGTTCACTCCAGCTTGTTTACAGTCTGCCTGTCTGTTTATTTGTATATCTTGATTGTTTTTTGCACTTCCATTAGCACCTGGGGGCTAGGGGGAGCTAAGAGTGTCCCATTGCTACTGAGTCTACAAGTAGAGAAAAACCCTTCAGTCAAATTAAAATTGGCCAGGTTAATTCTCACCCCTCTTAAAAGGTTCGATTAAAGAATGGTGGTGAGGGACACGGAAGGACCCATCATAAAGCACTTCTAAGGGTACCATTCTGTAACCTATTACTAACATCAAATGTAGAAAAATACAGAATTCCACATTTGACCATTTTCAAAACTTGACAACTCATCGGATTTTACAAGTTGCAATTGATATATTTTTTTAATATTTCCTGTTGAAATTATTAATAGAGTATCTTTAATTTGACAAGACATGGAACACTTACTTGTACGCGCTGTCCTAAACACATTCTAATATATCCATCATTAGCACTGTATTGGAGGGTTCCATTTATTAACCATAGGTTGTCCCTCAGCTACAAATCACCAGTTCTTCAATGTGGTAACAAATAGTATCAAAGAAAATAATAGATGTAATGTTACTTTATTTCTACGTACATAATGAAAATGTTTAAGACCGTAACATTACCATAACAATAGAGAAAGCTTTGTACGAATCATAGTATTACAACTTGTTAGTACCAAAAATAAAATATAACAGGAGATTATAACAGTCTCAAAGACAAGCAGAAAGAGTTGTGAAAATTACCATCTGATATTATTATAAACGTCTATATATTTTTTTTTACTGGTAGGCAGTGGCTATAACGTGTTCTCTCATGATTGTTGATATAGCAATTCATGAATCCCAACAAATTGCATCACCTTAGGTTTTTGGAACTGATTAGTATGGGAGTATTGTAACTGCCCATACAAATGCTAACTATAAAAAGTTATATTCTGTTTAAATCATACCCAAATAATGTTGGTGACTCCATTCATATTTGTGACTAAAGCATGAATTGGAGAAAGGACACTTCAAAAGTCTCACCTTAAACTTCAGTGATCTAGGAAAACAATGACCTGGCCAGTCGCATTGACCACTATTCACCCATATCAACACTATGAAAAATGTGTTGATATGTCAAAAAAAAATGAACCAATCAGTAATTATATGTTTTTTAAATTTGGAATATTGGGCAGTTAAAGATTTCATTTGAAATCAGAACTTATTTTGGTCAGATTCAAGATAGACAGTGGCAATTCTTTTCTCATGAATGAGTGGGGGGTCCTGTTCTTGGCCATTATTCACATCCATCTGGAAGGTGATCTCTGATGGCCCTAATTTGATGTGCGTCTCAGTGACCTCTGTCATTGACTCTTCTCGTAGTTCCTTTCTGCCAGTCACCCAGCGCATCTCATTTGTCCCCAAGTTGTATCCTCCCTCTGCTCCAACCTCAGGGTTGGACAAGTGTAAAGCCGTCATAGACTGCTCCTCAGATACATCCTCCCCCTGCGCCCACAGCAGCCCAGTGTCCTCCAGAGTAGTTGTGCTCTTGAGCTGTGCCACGACAGTCGTTGTTCCATTGTCCGAAGACAGATGTACTTTCTTCATGTCCACAGACAAGTTCTGAGGATGGTCACTACTGCCTCTTGTGAAGAAGGCTGACTCTTCTTCTTTCAGGTTCTCTGACACTGTGCTTTGAAGCAGCTCTAGGGTTGCCCCCTGCTGCTCTTTGGGGTCAGCAGCTGCCTTGCTCAGGTATCCAAGCACTGACTCCTGCACTGTTGGGGAGATGGTCTCTATATGGATGTTTTCCTCTTCAATTATGCTTTCTGGGAAACTCTCTTGGGCCAAGGAGTGGTCACCCTTCAGGTACTGGCTTTCTGATGCAGGTCTGTCACCTGCCTCCCCAAACATTTTGTTCTTTGATAGACCACCATCTTGGTAGTACCTTTCATCGGAAAGGTCATCCACCACTCCATAATGTCCATATGACGCAATACCACCACCCTCCTCTGGCTCTGACAGATTTTCATCAGGTGTGGAGACAAAATACTCTTGCAACTCTTGGTGGTGCCTGTAGTATGGAGATTCATTATCTCTTGAATCTTCCTGGACCTTCACAGACCCACCATTCCTGCCATAGTTTGCAGTTGTTACAGAGGTTTTCATTACTTCAGCACTGCCCTCATGGTATTTGCTGTCATGTGGGTCATTCTCCAGCTCCTCAATCTGGAAGTACATTGAAGAAGGCTGGGAGAGCTTGGGCTCTGACTTCACAAACTCAATCTCCTCATCGCTGTATCCCTCCACGGGCTCCTCAATGATCTCCACATTGACAGATTTGTTTTGTATGTCCTCATCTCCATGCAGTCCAAGACTGAGTAGGTTCTCAATCATGTTTCCTGTTGCAGTGCCCCTTATATCCTCCAGTGTCATGTGTTTCACTCCCTTACTCATTAGTTCCTCTAATGCAGAGTCTTCTGACATATCCAGCTCTTCCTCCACCTTGGACTCCAGAATAATTTGTGTCTTTGTTGACCCATCCTCCTGTTCCGTTTTCTCAACGTGGTAAGTGACCTTGGCGTCTGGAGATGAGCTGTAGACCTTCCGGTCCAAACCAACAGGTTTCATGACATCTATTAGTTCCTCCATAGATAAGGAGTCTAAGACCATCTTATCACTTGCCATGGTGCCTATAGGGCTGCCCTCTTTGCCGTGCATCTTGACTTTCTGAATATGAAATACATCTCCTTTCCACTCTATTTCATCCTGCTTCTCTGCTTTCTGTGTGCTCTCTTCTGTCTCTTCTGTGTTTCTGCTGAGACTCATCATTGGCGGTGACACTATTTTCACTGTTTTAATGTCAGCAGTGGGTGAGGCAATGTGGCTTGCTATTTTGGCTGCGCCTCGAGGATGGTCAAGAGAATCTTTAGCTGAGTGCTGTGACGGCTCTTTGATTCTCACACTCCTCTCCTCCACAACTTTTCTTTCAGATTCTAGATTTGTTTTGTCTGTACTTCCAGACACAGGTTTAATGCTAGTGGATGAGGAGCTGGAAGATACAGACTGGGATTTAGTGAATGAAACCATGTCCCTCCTGGCAGCTGGACTCTGATTCCTGTTGTAGCTGTTGCCTGTAACTGAGATAGGGATGACTCTGGAAGGACCATATTGAGATGGTACAGGTGGTCTTCTCAAGTTTGAGGTAGGCTCCATGTATTTCACATCCAGATGTTTTCTTTTATCCTGTCTGGTTGACATGGAAATTCTTGGATTGTAGTGTTGTTGAGGAATCGTAATATCTGAAGTGAAGCGCCACATTCTGTTATTAAAAATCCTTTACATTACAAAACTGGGAAATGTCTATCACTACAAAGTGTATCATTGAATAATAAAAATGAATGTTCAGTGTTACCAATACGATGGAACCATAAGCATTATTTTGAAAACATGTATAATACCTATGACTCTTTCTCTTGACTGCCGATGATGTTGGTGCTCTCCTTCAATAAGTGCCCTAAAAAAACAAAAAAACAAACTGACATTATAACTAAGAGTAAATACATGGCAATGCTACAATTGGATGTGCATTCTTAGGTCAATATCGCGTATTTTTCAATGAAGCACTGTTTTTTTTCAGTTAAAACCACCTCAAAGGAGAATGCTGATCATCATTTCCTGCCATCTCACACCTTACATTAATAAACACAGAGGTAGTCTACCAAATGATGAACACAACTCATGGACCAGGTCATATACTTTGTTCAACAACAACACGTTAGCAAAACAGACTCAAAGACATTTAACAAACATCATACTGTACTAGAAGGTTGACGAGCTCACCTACCTCAGCAGAGCAAAAACTCAGGAAGAATTAGAAAACAAAAGTTAGTAGGACAGTTTTCTGAAGTTATAACCCCTGTTGAAGTCCTCTGCGTACTTCACTAACCAGACAATAATAGCTACAATGCACTGCTGACTGCTCTTCACCATGAAGTTTAATGTGTAACCTGGCATGCACACTAACTGACATAATCCTGCTATCTGATCTGGAAAATGTTTGTAAAATGTTCAATTTATTGTTCAATAAATATTTTACACACAATTTGAAATTATAGATACCATTTGAGAAATATAAGCAAATAATACTTAAATAATTACAAACATCCATGTTATGCTAAAAAAGGATGGCAGTCCATCTTTGGCAAGATGGCAGTCCATTTGGCTAACATGGACTGCCATCTTAAACTTCAATGACATGTTTTTAATGGGGTTCAAGTCTGGAGACTGTGATGGTCATTGAAATGTAGACTTTGTGCTCATAAATATTTATTTGTGAATTTTGAAGTGCTTGAGGTTATTGTCTTGATACACTTGGGGCAATATTTCAGTCTCCTGGCAGAGGCAACTAGGTTTTTGATTAAAATATCCTGATACTGACTGTTTGGTCTATTTGGTGTCAGTTTCTGGTCTATGGCCAAATTAAAGAAATTAAAAAAATATATATCCCTAGAGATATCACACTGTGGATAACATTAGGTCTATATTAGTGAAGACTGAGTGTAGGAATGTTAAGTGACCTTGCCAAATGCAGGACAGCAGAGCAGTTGCTTAGTGAAATCCCTATAAATACATTCCAAGACCAACAACACTGCACAACTAAAGGGTCTCTGATCGCAGAGGCAGAACCAACCTCAACAAGAAGTTGACATTGTATTACAAAAAATGCCAGCAGTGTCATTTCCTGATAATTTAAACTGTAATATTAAATATACAATTTAGTTTTCATCAGAATCCTCTCAGCTCCTCTCATTACCAAATATATTAAAAGGAAGCTCTTCATACATTGTAACTCATGAGGCAGAGCTAATGTCACAGAAAATATTTAACCTTTTTTGGATCATGTGGGAGGTAAGGTTTTATTTACTGTTGGTACAGTAGCAAAACAGTTATCTCCTCTAAAAGTGGAGATTAAAAACTGAAGCAAGAACTAGCCATTGCAAAAACACCTACCTGTAGTAAGCAACTTCCATGCCCAGATCCATCTTGACCTGCAGTAGCTCCTGGTGGTCTCTGACCTTCTCTGCCATGTTGTTGGCCAACATTTCTCGCTCTCGCTCCAACTCCTCAATAATCACCTGAAAACACGCAGTGGAATGTAACTGTGATTTCATACACTCTTTTCTAGCCTGTCCTACATTTATATATGTGTGTGATTAGATTAGATTAGATTAATGGATGGATGGATGGACGGATAGATGGATGGATGAGAAGTGGAATGGTTTATAACCAATACACTTATTACCTAATCACTTCCTTTTAGTATGTCATGAATGTATGGATTCCATTGAAGGTTTGGTGTGTCTAACTTGAAAGTGTCACGTGGTTTAAATCAATTTAAATCAAGAGAATTAACCTTGTGAAAAAAATCATTAATCATTTCACTTTGGTAAATAATTTTCTCTGGATTGACAACCATAGATTTTAGTACGTGTAAAATATAGAGTTTAGCATTGACGACCATTGAGTATGGCATGTGTAGACAGTGAGAAATCCTTTTCAGATGTTTTATTGGTCTACTCCTATTGAGGTCACATAGTAACAATTATTTAAAGACATTAAGCTACCAAGTATTTCATTCACTATGGGAAAATGTAATGTATGCACATACATTTGAAAATATAAACTACAAAAAATAAGTTTTTCACTCCAAAATTCCAGGCACCAATATCAGTGTCATTTAAGGACCCAAATGGTACATCCTGACTACAATATTAACAAATGTTTCTGGCCACACTGTTACTGTTCACACTTACATTTTGCACAATCAGTGCATTCATCTTAAGATAGCGAGATGGGACAACCAAACAACACTGTAATTGAAGTACAGTTGTTTTAATAAAGTAGCTATCAGCAAAGGCAGTGCTAGAAAAGAAAGTTGTTCCCATCTCAACCAATCTGTTTGAGTGCCTGGCAGGGCTGTTTGTGTTGTGTACCTGTGTCAAGGCCACTGAGACATTCCCTGGTTCACTGTCACATCGCATTTGAAAAAGGCAAATGGATTGGCAGAATCGCGCGTGATCCCACTAACAGATCAGACTAATCAGGTTAACAACTCTCCCTGTAAATCTAGTCTGTTGGGTCACATTCTGATTATGTGTTTGTAAAGAAGAACCCACAATTGTTCCTCGCGTGTCATCTACTAATGACATTTTCTCCATTATAGCATTTTTTTTTTAAAAGCACGATAGATGTATTTTTAACTTATGGTAGAAAATTAGCCAAGTAGCTTTCCTAGAGTTCAAAGCATGCAAATGTATCCAAATGGGATGTATGACTGGTATTCTTTCACCTCCCACTTGGCTATGAATGTAACAGTAGAGCGACATACGGTGCCCCAGTGGATTAGTGTCAGGTTCAATTCCAAATAAATTTCCAGGAATTTGAAAAATAAGACATCACTTGATAGTTTAAGACAGTTATATCCATGATGTACATTCAAATCAAATTCAATTCAGTTAGTTGTATGTACACAGGTGAAATGATTGACTGGTATAATGTAGCAACATAGTTAGTGGGGCACTAAAGAATAGTCTATGCAACAGCTAATTGGTTTAAGTGGCTGGTGCAGCTAACAGCTGTGCTATGTTTGGATATTCAGTCCTTTCAGTCTGCACGGTAACAATTAACAAGTGCAGCATGCACTTTCCGCTGTAGTAATGAGTGTTAAGCTGCCACCTCCTGATTGGGCCATTTTAATGGGCCTATAAATAAAAACTGTTTCCTTATTTCAAGAAATTGCCTTAAAAAATGTGTGGTGACATCATTTATAGGAGTCTGTTCCCAGAGGATGCACCCTCATAAACAATGTAACCCAAAAAGATTGTATGGCTGTGCTTGTAGCTGAACACTTGGTTACTAGCATAAATCATTCAGTTCCAGGTAGATGGTATAGATACCATATGAAACACAAAACGGTTCTATCTGGAACCAAATGCCCTGTAACAAAAAAGAGACATCCTACAGGGACAGCTGAAGAACCCTTTTGGAATGATGTTTTTTTTATTGCGTGATATAACAGAATGTCACTCCTTACTGTGTTCCCAACAGGCCAGTCTAGGAACAGGTGCTTGATGACGGTTTGAAGTAATTGTGCACATTAAGACTTGCATACTCTTATATCTAAAATATGTAAATGTAAACAGTCCTTGATTATTTATGCATATTACATATTTTAATATAACTGTAATCCTATTCACAATGCTTATTACAATAATGTTAAATATTGCAATTTTGGGATTTGGTAAGGAAATCGTACACCTCTGAAAGTCAGGGTTCAATCTTAAAGTTGCATTCCAGGTTCTTAAGCACTGTAAATTTGTATAATATGATAATAACGTGATATTAGTTTAACTTCATTACAGGTAATAACATACAAATTGTGTAGTAAACCGCTAAAAAATGTAATATACAAAAAACGGAAAGCCATTTATGCTTATGAGCCTCACTTTCAATACTGTTGTATGAAATTATACAAAAAACAATGGAGTGCATCTTTAACATGTTTGTTTGATGACAACATTACAGACCAGAATAAAAGGAATTACATTTAGTCCTACCAGAGGGCTAAAAAGATATATCAAAAAACCATGCCAGTACTAAGCCACGCCCCCAGTACAGTCCTTTGCTACATTGCAACATAAAAGGTTTCTCCAAGATCCCCTCAATTAACAAAAGGTGCAAATATAAAACACTGACTACAAATGGTTCCTTGAGGACCTCCAGAAGTTCCTTGCGAATCTACATGGAGAATCCCCAAGCTGTCATTCTCTTCAAAAAGGAACTACAAGGCCCCATAAAATAGGATGTCATTCAACATTCACATAAAAATTCCACAGTTCTTGCAAAACCTTTGCTGCTCTTTAAATTTCTGTGGGCCAATATAATTTGTGATTGAAGTGCATGCGCATCCGCTTTTGTGCTATTTCACTAAAGTATGTTTGCTGTATTTTAAAACTTTAGAATTATATTTTAAACATTATAATTGATTAAATATCTCATCAACATTCAGGCATATTCATTCACGATATATTAAATATTCATGTAAAACATAACTATTGTTAATGTTGGCGTAGGCCTGATAAAAAACTCGTTCTCCTCAGAGGGTGTGGCACTTGGAATACGAGGAGGCTGAGCTATATTTGTACGCGACATCCATCACGTTGAAGAAAAGCCTCGTATAATCCTTGGACAGACACAAACATAACACTAACATTTGCGAATATATTTCTATCATTTTGAAATGACAGCGTAACCACAGAGCTGTCTAAATTAATATTTGATGCATTGCGAACTCGATTTTCTCACCTGATACTGGGTAATGTCGCAATGGAAGTTTTCTTGCATGTGTATGAGCTGTTCCTCCAGGTGTATTTGAATCTGAGCTTGTTTTTCAGCCTCTTTGCGTAATTGGTCAAGCTCAGAGACATAATGCATCTTTTCCCGTTGGAGATCATCCAACCTCATCTGGTCCGCTTTGATGGATTCCTCCATATCTTCGACCTTCCTTCGATACATCTCGAACGTGTCCATCCATCCTTCGGACAGGCTAAGGGCGCACTCTTGTATCTCTTCCATCGAAACCGCCGGAGGACCATGATACCTTTGGGTAACAATAGGTCGAGAATAAGCCTGATTCCGGAGATTGGTAATTTCTTGACTGTGCGAATCCTCAATACGTTTGTAGTCATTCTCAAGATGAAACAGACGTTCTTCAAGCGCCTCATTGGTCTGTTGGGCTTTATGAAGCTGCTTTTCACAGCCTTTTAGTTCTCCACCTATGTCTTTGCATATTACCTGCTCCTCACAACACATCGACTGCAACATCTGAAACTCTTGCCAAAGCTTTTCTCGTTCCATCTCAGCTCGGGACTTTTCAAAGGATAGTTGTCCAACCATCCTTCTCAAATCCCGCATTTCGGTCATACATTTGCTGTTCCATTCTACCGCTTTTTCTTGTCTTATCTTATTTATTTCAGATATGAGGATCGAATTTTCATGCTCCAACTGCTTTGTTCTGGATAGGTATTGGCCCAGGCGGTTGTTGAGCTCTTGTAATTGATATTTTTCGGCTTCAAAGCTTCTCCTGAATTGTAACATTGTGTTATCGATAAGTTACTCCTTTGCTTCTTTTTATTTCAGTAAAGAAAATAATGTTCAAGCCCTATTTGTTCATACGTCGGTGAACAGAGCAGTGATGCAACTGTGTAATAATGAAGGCTTGACTTGTCAAGTAGCCTAAAGTGCAGAAGGTGGGCGGGGGCTTAATTATGGGTTCAAGCGTCCGTTATCCTGGCAGCTTGTTGTCCTTGTCTTTTGCTATGGTGGGCTATAGCGCCACTGAATGGAGAGAAATGTAAGACGCAACGGCGCACCCATAGAAACGGAGAGTTCTTTGGAAATAACCTGTTATTGCATGGATGTTGTCAAGGGAGGCTTCCACCATTTTACTGTAATCAGTGCCGGACCCAGGCGGATTCGGAACCTCCGGGTCCAGATCCGGGATTAGGCGAATCTTATCCGGTCCCTAATGGGACCTGCACGTAATTTGACGGATAAGGTTATATGTCTGAATAAGTACAAAGCATTAGAGTAATACTGTTACTAATGTCATTAGAGTAATAATGTTAAAATAACTAAAATAGGCCTATAGCCTATCTAATAAAAAAACTGCCTATTGCATAATCACGTCATCCAGTACGCAAAAAGGGCATGTGTTCCCCAGCTGTGGTGGAATATTGATAGTTAGCTAACATTAGAAATAACGCCTAAAAAACAATCAGATTTATTTTAATTTTTTAAAACGAGCACGTCAGTCGGCCCAGGGAAGGAGAGCTCCACCATGGGTGTTATGTGAAGTATTTTTGAACGTTAATCAGAAATGTAGCCTATGTTTAAAATATGTCTTTCTCAACGTGGTGCAACTGAAATGCCAGGTTCCTATAGAACGGACTCAGAGCTGCCACCATGGTAAAGGAATTAAATAGATTTTTTCGAACTCGATTTAGTGGGATTACAGAATTCCTGAACGGGGGCTTATCGCAAAATTAGAGTTTTGCTTTTTATTACATTTTATAAAGGTCCAGATTCAAAGCTTCGTAATGGTACATAAAACAATACCGTTTGATGAAGTTATGGGAAAGATATGCTGCTTTAAATGTTGATAATCTGCTCTACTTAGTTCTGAGAAAAAAAAGCCTTGAAAGATTCACACTTTCCAGAGAGCAGGTCTTTGTTTACGCCCATTCAGCGTAGTTCACACCAACTAGGCCTTAACCCCACCCAGCTATTTAAGTATTCCAATGGGGACACTCTGGCCTTGTGCTAGACTGGTCTGGTTGGTCTCTAAAACACATACTATATCAAACCACATAAAATAAAATTTAAAAAAATTCACATGGACTTGATACATCAGGTATAAACGTTAAAGTAGCTTAGCGGCAGGATTCATAATAAATAGTAGCAGCAGTGTAAGTGCAGACAGTTTGAGTGCAGGTGGACAGCCACTGAGCCATTATAGGGTTACCTAGCTAGCTAACGTTAACAGTAACGTCAGTAGCTATAGCTAGATAACTAGCAATACAAACAACTTCGACAACTTTTTAGAAAGAAATGATCTGTAGCTAGTTAGCAAACGTTACGCTTACCCGTATACATGTAGGAATGTTTTGTGGCAGACTGAAAAAAAATATTTATCCTTTGATAACATACAAAGTCCTTTGTTGTTTGCGTTGTCTGTTGACCTTGTTTACAACGCGTCTTTTCGCTACCGTTCACACTCAAGGCGTTCAATATTCCAAGAATCTATGCATCTTTCATTGTCGCTCTCATAACTGCCATGGTTGTCCTTTTCTTGTAAATGTAATCCGTGGACAGTTGTTTCATACAAGAGGAGCTAGCGTTTTTTTATACCATTGGCACTGCAATGAAATGCCTAAATTTTTTTCTGAACGTTTTGAACAGTATCCAAATCTGGGATTTCCTCATGTAGTCCGATTCATTTCTAAGTCATGGCATCATTGTACTCCAGAAAGTAGTATCTCACTTCAGATTTGTTGTTAACTCCAGCAAAATTCAGGGCAGCGATGTGTATGGAGTTAGATTTCTGCCAAAAGGTTAAGCGTACGTATTGTTGGGATTGTAAGAGAATACATCCGTAAATTGGTATGATCGTAAAAAAAAGTCATACGCAAAACATGAAACGCAAGAGTTGAAATTAAATCTGTGAATGTACCAACACCCTGTTGCGGTGACGGACAAATATTTTTTGCTTGTACGAATCTAGTTTTACAATTCTAAAATACAACATCATGATCTGGAGTTTTGGCTGTTTCATCTCATACTCCCAAAAAACGTAACCGAAACTTTCCAGGATGAGTGCTAATATAACAAGCAGAGGCAGTGTGACCAACAGAAAATCAGGGAAACTGGAAAAAGGTATCCTGCAAGATTTCAATGTAAAAGTCTTCTTTCTTCATGCATGCATAGTGAATGCTGATTATTAATGCTGATTATGTGCGTAACTGCTCTTTGTGCATAGGTTTCATGTGTAATAACAAGAAACCAGGCAAGCCTAGTTTAGCCGGCCTGCAACAGAAAGTGTTGCCCTTTCGAGATAGCTTAACCCCAGTCCCCCACGTGAAAGGCTGTGTCATTAACCACTACACCACATAGCTGTACATTTGCTGGGTGTCAGTATAGCCTCTTGTGTCTATCCTGAACAAATCCTCTTTTGTCACTGGCCATTTTAACAGCTAATTGGCCATTCGTGAATGACATTGATACAGTTAAACTGACTAACGCAGGGGTATTCAAATCTGGCCCTCGAAGCCAGTTCCACTCCATTTTTCATTGTAACACTCTAATCATGGACCTATTCAGAATTAAGACACCAGGTGGGTCCAATTAATGATGAGGTAGAACAGAAAACCAGCAGGCTCCGGCCCTCGTAGGGTAAGATTTGAATACCCCTGGACTAACGTTTCTTAACTAAGTTTACCTCCACCACAAATAGCGTTGACGAACCGTATGGCGTTTGCCACTGTCCTTTTTAACAGCGTATTAGCCAGTAATAGGCTTTACCAGTATCTACTAACTTACTAGAATAGTCATAATAATTGAGTAATTGCTAGCGAGTCTGAACTTTACACTGTCAAAGCTATTTAATTTCATGGCATAACAACATACTTTTGTCTTTCATTCAATAAAGGTGACGATAACTAACTTTTTCATCAAGTGAAAAGACGAGAGAATCGTGGAATCTACCAGAAATAGTCGCAATACTGTATAACCGTAAACAGTTTTATTGTGGTCCACAAATGAAATTAATAAATGTCGTTGCTCTCAATAGATTCAAACTTCCACGTGAGAAGCACTGTCTTTAACCACTACGCCACGGCACTACATGTTTCATTAGTCGCTAGACACCATTGAGCATTGTGTTAAACTGACTAATGTTTCTTAAGTTTACCTCCACTACAAATAGCGTCTATGAACTGTATGGCTTTTGCCACTGGACGTTTTAACAACTTATTAGCCAGTAATAGGCTTACTAGTATCTACTAACTTCCTAGGAATAGTCATAAGAATTGAGCAATTACTAGCGAGACTGAAGATGAACTTTTCCATGCCAGAAACAGTCGCAATATAACCGTATACAGTTTTAGTTAAGGCTTACTATAACGTAACTACTGAATGCTGTAGCCAGCTAAGTGTTTGTCTATCCTGACCCAAAACGCATGCATGGATGCGTACTTTGAAAATCCACCTGAAGCAGTCGCAATATAACCTGTTTAATTTCAGGCTTACTATAATGCAGATACTGAAGGTTTTAGCCAGCGAAGTTTTCACCTATATGGAATAAAACATAATGCATACTGTGCTTTGACTGTGAGGAGATACAAACATGGGATCTATAGTTTGCAGGTCCGCTTCTCTAACCACTACGCGATTTAACAAGGGGTAGTCAGTCACTCACTCACTCACTCAGTAAGAGGCATTCGCTCTTCTTGGCCAGCTCCGCTTACGCGGTCCGGCAAAAATTACTTAAACTTATGGATATGTTATTATTGTGTAGGCCTACACACTTGTTGTAGTCCCAAATACTCAAACAGCGTTGCTTTATGGGTCTTCGTTTTTCCCCCTGGGTTGTTGCTGTAAAATGAGAATTTGTTAAAATACTGAATAAATAAAACAAAATGTTAAGCAATTACTACAGAAGTTCCAGGCCACATACAGCCATCATAAATAGTATGGACAGAACACAGCTATTAAATAGCACATGCCTGACTAACATTTAAAGAATATCTTGACCTAAATCACTTCATTATATTTTGCAGCTCAGAAGGATATTCAATGCAAGGGAATACTGTCCTTGTCATTTTCACACAAGTATTTTTACCTAACGCCTAAATGCTTGATAGCCTACTGGTGTGATGTTGTTAAGCAGCCTTAAAAACCAGCTATGGACTTTTATTTTGAACATGAAATCCGGAATGGCAACGCTATGGTTGAACACTGGGCTAGCGTCCAACTTATTGTTGCTAGCTAGCTTTACAGTTTCAAAGGCTACGTTTGGGTCTTATCTTTGCAGATGCCAGATTACTGACAAAAGTTTGTACGTAGAAAAACGATTTGTAAACAAATAAATGGCGATGTAAAGCAAGAATTTAACGTGTGAAATGTAGTAAAAGGTTGTTTGTACGTTCACAGATTTAATTTGACGCTTACGTTTCATGTTTTATGTCTGAACTTTTTTACGATCATACCAATTTACGAATGTATTTTCTTACGATCCTAACAATACATAAGCTTAACCTTTTGGCAGATATCTAACTCAATAGATGTGATTCACAGCTGTAGCAATGCGATCGTTGTCGTCCATTTTTGAAAATCCCGGGATCACAATGATTTACTGACCAAGCAGTCGCGTTGTTGACAAAAGCCGGTTACTTGATAGACCAATCAGAGCTCAGTATGTCAGCATGTCCAGCCCCTTCATTATCTCAGCCAATGGAAGGAAATGTCCTGTATTTTATGCTGGTTAAACAAGGGTTTTAGTTTTTAATTTTATTCGTATTTACACTTTGCATACTAGTTTGTTATTAAGTCACATGAAAGTTCACATCTTCAAGAAAGCATTTCTGCAAAAAAGACAAAATGTCCCAGAACATTTTTCTTCTTAAAAACGGCTCTCCTGAAAAGTAGTGACATGCAACATTCGCCCCCGTTCAGGAATTCTGTCACTAATGTCCTTAAATGCATTGTAATCACCTATGCATGTTTTTAGACAAATTCATTCCAGATTAGTGATAGTAACGCAATCGCGTTAGTGTCTGACTAAATGTAGATCATGTTCGCTCCACACACTTGTAGTTTTAGTTTTAAGTTTTGTTAGGCTATTTGCTTTTATTTGACTAACAGAATAGAAAGCTGGTGCTCCCCTTTGAGCAGTTGTTTATTATTTTATTTAGGGAACGTGTAAATTCAATTTAAAATCTACATTTAAATATGTATATACTACCTTATGGACTGCTTTGCCAGGTTTTGAACAAGGTTGCAGCGGAGAGGGTTTTAATATCAACATTATAGAGATAATAGTGAGCTACACTGAATCACAGTAAGTCAGTTGGCATGTAGAAAACCGTTTTCCCCAAATGTATATTATAACTGTACAAACCTGAAAGAGTGCGATCCTCTTTAGACAATCCTTTAACAATGTCTTCTTCAACTACACAACTGTGCAAAAGTTTGGGGTCATTGATCAGAAATACAGTGTAGAAAAACATTGTTAATGTTGTAAATT
The DNA here is from genome assembly GCA_016801175.1 of Esox masquinongy. Classification (NCBI taxonomy): domain Eukaryota; kingdom Metazoa; phylum Chordata; class Actinopteri; order Esociformes; family Esocidae; genus Esox; species Esox masquinongy. The sequence goes on from JACXGI010001743.1 coordinate 52,283, forward strand.
ACTATTATAGCTAAAAAAAAGCAGATTTTTAATGGAATATCTTTATAGGCGTACAGAGGCCCATTATCAGCAACCATCAGTCCTGTGTTCCAATGGCTCATTGTGTTTCCTAATCCAAGTTGATAATTTTAAAAGGCTAATTGATCATTAGAAAAAACATTTGCAGTTATGTTAGCACAGCTGAAAACTGTTTTCAGAAGTAATAAAACTGGCCTTCTTTAGACCAGTTAAGTATTGGGAACATCAGCGTTTGTGGGTTTGATTACAGGCGCAAAATGGCCAGAATCAAAGAACTTTCTTCTGATACTCATCAGTCTATTCTTGTTCTGAGAAATGAAGGCTATTACATGCAAGAAATTGCCAAGAAACTGAAGGTCTCATACAACGCTGTGTACTACTCCCTTCGCAGAACAGCACATACTGGCTCTAACCAGAATAGAAAAAGGAGTGGGAGGCCCCGGTGTACAACTGAGCAAGAGGACAAATAAAAAAACCATTAGAATGTCTAGTTTGAGAAACAGACGCCTCACATGTCCTCAACTGGCAGCTTCAATAAATAGTACATGCAAAACACCAGCCTTAATGTCAGCAGTGAATAGGAGACTCCGGGATGCTGGCCTTCTAGGCAGAGTTGCAAAGAAAAAGCCATAATCTCAGACTGGCCAATAAAAAAAGATTAAGATGGGCAAAAGAACACAGACACTGGACAGAGGAAGATTGGGAAAAAGTATTATGGACAGACGTATCTAAGTTTGAGGTGTTCAGAATACAAACAACATGTGAGACCAGAGGCACAGGACGGGGGTGCTGAGGGTGCTGCAGCACCCCTTGGTGGCTGGTGGGTTGTGCACAGCACCCCTTTCTTCCCGTGCAAAATTAAAGAAAACAAAATTATAAAACAAATTAATAAAAAATATTAAATGAATGAATGATACAAAGCAGTACAGTTAATGTTGTTTTGGTAGATGTAATATATATGTAATTTCTGGTCTTAAGGGAGAAAACAGGGTTTGTTCATTTTTGAAATATGGATGTTACTCATCCCAACCAATCACGAATGCTTGTGTCGGGCATTGTAGCAGTTCATGCAGGGACTGGGAGCGCTCACACAAAAATGGTACAGAAGCGCGTAAACCACTTTCCACAAAAAAATCAAAAATATTAAGAGCAGGGATTCGGATGGTGGAGCCCAGGCTTCATACAGTGCAGCTTTTATCACCAGAGATGACGATACCTCTCCAATCGAAAAAAAACCCTGCAGACAGTGGAGGGAATAGATCGTCAAGTTTAACTGCAGAACTGAATGGGCAAAATCTGGGCAGCACAAGCTGTCTAACCTGCACTCTAAATCGGTAAGAATGCTGCATTGCTCACCAAAACACAGATAAATGCTTTACCGAGTAACCAGGTCGAGAGAGAGAGAGCAACAAACTGGCAGGACAGTTTTAGAACTATTATTCAAGTCAATCTGATTTCTTGGCCATGCAAAATAAGTTTTAATGGCAGTATGTTTGTGATGTAACCTAGCAATATTGGCATTGCTGTGTATTGTATGACAGGACATACTTGGAAATTGACAACCAGGTATAATTGTGAACAACGATTATATGAGTGAGAGTGTATTTGCGCAATGAAATTCCTTCCCTGGCAAACGGATGAAAACTGAAGCAGCAATTTTATAGTAGGCTATAAAATATTTACTTTTCGCTCGGCAGCACCCCCTATTCAAAACAGCTTCCCGCGACGCTGTGTGAGACGCAGACCAAATGAAAACATGCTGCAAGAGTGCTTGACGCCCTCTGTATGCATGGTGGAGGCAATGTGATGATCTGGGGGGGCTGTGGTGGTGGTGAAGCAGGAGATTTGTACAGGGTAAAAGGGATCTTTAAGAAGAAATGCTATCACTCTGTTTTGCGTGGCCATGCCATACCCTGTGGACGGTGCTTAATTGGAGCCAATTTCCTCCAGGACAATGACCCAAAGCACAGCTCCAAACTATGCAATAACTATTTAGGGAAGAAGCAGTCAGCTTCTAGTCAGCTTCTATTCTGTCTATAATGAAGTGGCTGGCACAGTCATCGTATCTCAACTCTATTGAGCTGTTGTGGGAGCAGCTTGACTGGTAAGAAGTGCCCATCAAGCCAATCCAACTTGTGGGAGGTGCTTCAGGAAGCATGGGGTGAAATCTCTTCAGATTTCCACAACAAATTGACAACTAGAATGCCTAAGGTCTGCAAGGCTATAATTGCTGCAAACGGAAGATTCTTTGATGAAAGCAAAGTCTGAAGGCCACAATTTTTATTTCTATTAAAAATCTTATTTCTAACCTTATTAATGACTATATTTCCTATTAATTTTGCTAATGACTGTATTTCCTATTCAGACTCATTTCATGTATGTTTTCATGTCTAGTCAAATGTTTTAAAGGAGAAAAACTGGAATTAATCATAGACATGAGGTCCCTCACCAAGGATCTCAACAAATTAGTCAGGGCGGATGTCATCTGCTGAAGGTACGCAGGGATCCATATACAGTCCTGCTTGAAAGTATGTGAACCCCTTGTGCAATGATAGACTTTTTTTAGTTTTCACCATGAAATCTTTGTTTAATCAGAACCAGTGGCAAGAAACCTGGTCATTTTGGTGTTACCCATAAAGGTGAATGCAAAACACTCCATGCCAAGAGGAAAGGAGTTCTTAGAGCAAATAAGGAAGAGGGTAGTGAAAGCACATCAGCCTGGGGAGGCTACACAACCATCTCAATAAGATTTGAGCTCCATAAGTCCACTGTGAGGCAAATTATGTACAAGCGACAGCAACTCGGCCTAGAAGTGTGAGCCCTTCCAAAATATCCCCAAGAGCTACAAGAAAAATAATGGATCAGGTAAATGCCAACCCAAACACAACATCCGGAGATGCAGACCTCCCTTGCCTCATCCCAGGTTACTGTGCATGCTTCAACAATAAGAACACTGAATTGAAATGGCATTAATGGCAGGGTTGCTAGAAAGAAGCCTCTGCTGTCAAAAACAGAAACAAATTGCCTGGGGCTGCTTTTTTCTCCTCTGGACCTGGTTGACTGTACATCACTAAGGGAACCATACATTCTGTGATACACCAGGAGATTCTTAAACAGAACGTCAGGCCATCAGTCAAGGAGCTAAAGCTGGGCCAAAAATGGGTCTTCCAGCAAGACAGAGATTCAAAGCATTCAAGCAAATCAACAATTTTTTTAGAGCAGAGAGTGAGAAATAGATTTCCACCATCTCCATCCCTCAAAAAACTGGAGCTTTTTCTTCTTGAAAAATGTTGCAGTATCCCACTACATACAGTTCAGGATCTGTATGGCAGTATTAAAAGAAGGATTGGAGCTGTTCTGAAGGCAAAGGCTGGCCCTACTCCTTATTAGGTCCTTCATATTAATATATTGTTAAGTGTTTCCCATATCGGGGATCAGGAGCTTGAGACATTTTCAAAATAGCAATTACGATACACTGCGTTCCACGGTATGTTGTATTGTGTATAGCCAGAGAGTCGGCAGAATATTAATTAGCATTGGTGCTTCCACTAAGTAATAAGACATATACGTAATCAATTCATCCTCATTTTGGAACATTTACAGACTTGAATCATTTTACATTAGAAATATGAAGTAGGTTGTGTACCTCTATAGGAAAATATTTTGAAGTAAAGGCAGCAAAATGTAAAGACTGCAAATGTGGTGCAGACTTTTATTAGCAAATGTATGTTGAGATATGGATCACAGAAGTATTCAGTTCTTAAAACAAGCATTTTTTCCTCATTCAATTTTTTATTCAAAATTTAAGAAAAAAATAAAATACAAGAAATTCTCATGGATACACATTAAGAGAATGGCATGTCAAAAAAACACCATCTCAACTATACGTGTGAAAAACCAGGAGGCCTCAGATACAGAACTTGCAAGAAGACAGAGTCTAGCCAAGCTTTTTAACCAAATCTATTTGCCAATCATTGAAATGACCCAGAGATTCAGATTTTTAAAAAATAAAAACTAAGTAAAATCTCAGTAGATCAAGGCCCCTTTTGAAGTTGTCGGAATGCCAAGCAGAATAGCAGTGCCTGAAAAATTATAATGATAAACCTCAAGCTCATTATTGCGATTTGAATGCCTGGATGCATCTCCTATAAACCTGAGGTTTGCAAATAGAACATTCTGAAGAAAGTACAATGAAAATAATGTTAATGATAATTGAAATGCAAACTTTTTAGTGAATCTTATTTCCATATTTGCAAACCTGCAATGCAAAAAGCAACTATTTATCTACTGTGTAAACGATTCTTTTTAAAACTCTAGTCATGTTACTTACTCTCTGCCATGACTACCCGTAATCTACTGGACATGCCCGTCCTGTTTATGTCCATGTGTTTGCTTGAGTTATAGTTATAATAGATATATAACCTTCTGGTAACTAAGGAACCCTGGCAACTTTCCATGACAACAGATATTCACTGCGCAACAGGCCAACCCTTTACCCATTTTGATAGTTGAAAAAAAAAGACGAAATAAATATCACAGATCTCTTATCATTACATACACCAACACTTTAAACACTACATCTAAATGTGAAACACTCCCGTCTGTTATACTATACTCAACAAATGTGATCTAAATTCTTTCTTCAAAATCTGGTAGTATACTGTTAATATGAAGCCATTTGTTTTTGGCAATGTGCCATTGATCCAACCAATTCTGTTTTGCAGCACTCATTTTCACCCACTGGAGTTCTTCCACTATAGTAATGACTTCAGAATATAATGTAGAACACTTTAGCCTTCAAGGTTTTTGTTGACCAAGAAACATTTCCCCCTACTGCTACTTGAAAGTATTAACTTAGAAGCTTTATAAAATCATAACTTTCACCATCTATGACCCCTAAGAATCGATTCATCTGATCAGCTTTAGCCAAGACATGTATAGCAATGTTCTCGAGGGTGGGTGGGTGGGGGTTGGGTGGGGATTGCCTTTATTTGCTAGATACATTTATACATATCCAGAATTTTACTTTGGTGTAAATCTGGTGGAAATGCGGTAAAATACACATTCATCTCACTGTCACCTCATAACGCATTTACAACTTCATCACCTCCAAAACACTTTGCCAAAGCAAGTCAACACTTCATCAAATTGAATTGAGCCCTTAATCTATTTAAATATACCATTAATGAGATTTTGAGGTCTAAAACAAACCATGCTGTCTCAACTACACTTTGTTATTGACAATGTCTTTGAGGATTTAGACCTACAGATTGAGCCAGTTTAGTAGCAGCATTATCAGCAGCAGTAAAATAGAGACAGGGGAGTGTGCAGTCTAAAAAATAGAAGTAATGAAGAAGATTATAATGATGGGAATCTGAAATTTACCTCAGTCCAGTGAGTCTATTGCAAGTCATTTGGAATGGTTAAAAAAATTCTAAATAATCATACAAAAAATAACTACTCAATTTAAATGCAGGAACTTTGTGGGCATTATTTTCTAAATGCCAGTCATCACAGAGTACAGAGGAATCGACAGTATCCTGATGTATGACAACAGATGCATGAGGAAGTGGAGCAGCAGAAGGCTGTACATGTTCTTTCTACACATGGTCTACTTTGACATCCCTCCCAGAACAGAGTATGCGGTGTCCAAACCATTTGCCTTCATGTCACATAAATCACTCCATATTTACCTAACATCTTTCTAATGTTGGTAATTTCAACCCTCATCTGCTCCCATTAACATAAAGGCCACAGAGGCCACAGAGAGTTGTAACACTAATATTAAAAAAGAAAGAAAGAAAAAACACTTAGGTCTGGAGTCTAGAAGTATGACAGTATAGGTTACGTAGTCTTCACTAGGAGGTTTTACAGAAAAAGTGCAGTCATTTATACTTCAGGGGAAAGTCTTACTTTACATCTTACATAAAATATTAGCAATTAAAGTTTTTACATGAAGACATTTGTAAGCCGAAACCAGAAGCCAGTGTTGGCAAACATTCCGTATGAGTTGTTTCGATGTCAGTAGTGGTTTAGCCAAACATCCTATTATCTACCTTGTTTCCCAAAATATAGTACAACAGCAAAGGTTTTCTGTCTTGCGAAATGCCTTAAATGATCAAAGATGATAAATGCAATGTTTCCCATTTTTCTTTATCTTATCTGTAATGTATTGATTTGCTTATAATCTGCCTAATAGATGATACAAGAAAATAAAGAAGATACCATTCAGGTTCACCCTTCTTGCCAGCTGTATGATCTGAGGATTTCTAGCTGTGAAATTAATTTGGAGTGAAGATGGAGTGTCTGTGATGGTGCTCTTGCTCTATACCAATCCTATACCAAGCATGTTAGTGCTTGAAACATATGAGGGTGGCAGTAAAGCAATTTCCTGAGCAATAAATGCCAGACAAACTGCTTTATTAATTCAAAACCGTAACACAATCTTTCCTGCAATCCTGGTACTTTCAGTTTTAACTACAAATGCACTTGGTTTTCGATCTGGACCGGCAGAACATTTTGGTGACAAAAATCTTTTAAGTGGTCGTGATTTCCTTTTTCTCCTGATATTCCTACTCAATGAGTTTGAAATAACACTCTAAAATTGTGAAAACTATTATCATTTTGTGTAAGAGCTGGCATAAAAGAAATGTTTTTAAATTCAGCTGGCATAACCAGAACATAAATTGGTCAATAAATGAAATAAGAAATAAGATTTCTCAACCTCTGTGCCAATAACAGATGAGATATATCCCCTCCCTGCTTCCAAACGGTCCTGACAAAATTATTGCTTGAGAAGTTGCTCTCCAATAAAACGTTTTTAAAAATTCCTTTTCACCAGTCCGTTTCTTAACTGAAAAGATAAGGTATGTAATTGTTGCCATTGTTACTCAAATGGTTTAATACTGAAATACAAAATTGCTGCATTTGGGCTAGATAGACATATAACCAACCTAGCAACATCCCATCTCCACTCCAACCCAAGTGTGTGTGTTTTGTATTGATAAATGAGATCTACACAGAACCAGAGAACTGAGGTTACCTTATACAGACTAATGAGAAAAGGTGAGATGTACTTTTCTTTTCATACACATAAAGAGTGAGGTAGATATATACTTAAAAGAAAAAAAGAATAAGTCCCCCAGTCATGACACCAAAGAAAATACATTAAAAAAATCAAACTTTATACTGAATCAAGGGGCATTTATACAGTGATTTAAACTGATATCTTAGAAGAAAATAAAAAATAAATAACAATCCTACAGAGAAAAACTTCAAAGGAACAATTAATCACCAAGCAACACTTTTTCAAAAGTTGAGGAGAAATCCTTCAAAAACACTTTTCATACTAACACCCCCAGTAAGACCTATTCCTTTCATGAAATTGAAATGTGACCACTTCTCCGGACTTTAACCCATCCTTATTTGGTTTACAGATGCCATGTTCATGTAGACAAACAATCGAAACTGTTTTTAATCTGATCATAAGAGAAAGAGTACGACAACAGAAGGAGAAGAAGCAGTAATGCTGCACTTGAACACTAAGACACAGAAAGATAACCATGATTGTACATCAGTCTTCTTTGAGGACATGGCAAGTGGTTGGGATAATTAAGGCAAACAAGACAACCTAATTAGCCCTATCAGAGAGGCAGGAAAATGGATGGGTTAAAATACCAGACCCAGTAAAAAAAAAAAAAAGATACTGTGTAACTAATCCTGACTTCAAAAGGAGGCACTGGGGGAAACAGGTATCCTGTACATTTCAGTGTGGGTCTGGAGAGCAGGGGAAAGGGCACTATTGGACTTGAGGTTAAACAAGCAGAGGAAAGTAATGAGAATGTATGGAGAAAGTAAAACCTTTACTTCGACCTGAGATTGAGTTGCACCTATGTGGCAATAACTAGGTGCAGTACTAGACTGGTACAAGAAGGGTGCCAAACATACACGCTCACACAGAGCAAAGATGTCCATTCAAACTAAATAATAATAATTATTATTATAATAAGAATTCAGAAATCTACAAAAAAACGAATGCAAAGGAAAACATGTTCATAAAAAAGTAAAGGGCAATGGGCAAAA
>JACXGI010001743.1:60482-85968 GCA_016801175.1 Esox masquinongy
TATATATATATATATATATATATATATATATATATATATATATGTGTGTGTGTGTGTGTGCTACCGTTCAAAAGTTTGGGGTCACTTAGAAATGTACATGAAATGAGTTTGAATAGAAAATTAAGCAACATGAATAGGAAATATAGTCAATGACAATGTTAGAAATCATGATTTTTATTTGTGTCCTTCAAACTTTGCTTTCGTCAAATGATCCTCCATTTACAGCAATTACAGCCTAGCAGATCTTTGGCATTCTAGTTGTCAATTTGTTAAGGTAATGAAGAGATTTCACCCCATGATTGCTAAGCACCTCCCACAAGTTGTGTTGGCTTGATGGGCACTTCTTATGTACCATACGGTCAAGCTGCTCCCACAACATCTCAATAACGTTGAGATCCAGGTGACTGTGCTGGCCACTTCATTATAGACAGAACACCAACTGACTGCTTCTTCCCTAATTAGTTCTTGCATAGTTTGGAGCTGTGCTTTGGGTCATTGTCCTGTTGTTGGAGGAAATTGGCTCCAATCAAGCACTGTCCACAGGGTATGGCATGTCATTGCAAAATTGAGTTATAGCTTTCCTTCTTCAAGATCCCTTTTACACTGTACAGATCTCCCACTTCACCACCACCAAAGCGCCCCCAGACCATCACATTGCCTCCACCATGCTTGACAGATGGCGTAAAGCATTCTTCCAGCATCTTTTGATTTGGTCTGCGTCTCACAAATGTTCTTCTTTGTGATCCGAACACCTCAAACTTAGACACATCTGTCCACAACACTTTCTTCCAAACTTCCTCTGTCCAGTGTCTTTGCTCTTTTGCCCATCTTAATATTTTCCTATTTATTAGCCAGTCTGAGATATGTCTTTTTCTTTGCAACTCTGCCTAAAAGGCCAGCATCCTGGAGTCGCCTCTTCACTGTTGATGCTGAGACTGGTGTTTTGCAGGTGATATTTAATGAAGCTGCCAGTTGAGGACCTGTGAGGGGTCTCTTTCTCAAACTAGACACTAATTTATTTGTCTTCTTTTTCAGTTGTGCACTGGGGCCTCCCACTCCTCTTTTTATTCTGGTTAGAGACAGTTAGCGCTGTTCTGTGAAGGGAGTAGTACACAGAGTGATACGAGATCTTCAGTTTCTCGGATTGGATAGCCTTCATTTCTCAGAACAAAAATAGACTAATGAGTTTCAGAAGAAAGTTATTTGTTTCTGGCCATTTTGTAATCAAACCTACAGCTGCTGACGCTTCAGATACTAGTCTGAAGACAAACGTTTCTTGTTTCTTTAATCAGCACAACAATTTAGTTTTCAGCTGTGTTAACATAATTGCAGAAGGGTTTTCTAATGATCAGTTAGCCTTTTAAACTGATAAACTTGGATTAGCAAACACAACATGCCATTGGAAACCAGGACTGATGGTTGCTGATAATGGGCCTCTGTATGCCTATGTAGATATTCCATAAAAGATTAGCCATTTCCAGCTACAATAGTCATTCACAACATTAACAATGTCTACACTGTATTTCTGTTTTATTTTAATGGATTAAAAATGTGTTTCTGTTTCGAAAACAAGGACATTTCTAAGTGACCCCAAACTTTTGAATGGGAATATATATATATATATATATACACACATACATACATATATACACACACATTTTACATATATATATATATATATATATATATATATATACATACACACACACACACACACACAAACACACAAACACACAAACACACTCACACACAAACACATCCAAAAAAGAAAAAGAATAAAATAGCAGCTTCATTCTGTACAGACACAGAGGCGAACATCTGAATCGTATAAAAGTTATAAAAGTGACAAACCAATGACGTATGGGGAAATTATCCTAAGGTCTAACATACAACTGTAAGACCATAATAGAAATATTTGAATTGTACAGAGAGACTAATGACTAAAATGTTTAGACTAATGTCTAAAAGCAAAACCTGCTGTGCACAACTTCACAATTGCCTTTATCAGATGTGTGTGCTCACAAGGTAGTGTTCTGTTGAGTCCTTAAGTTCTCCTTGTGTCCGAAGTGATCTAATGCCATCCAATTCCACTTCAGGTTTGTCTCTGTATGTGTTGCATTTTTGGCAGCATGTCTTTTTATGCTCATTGTCTCTGTTGGTGATTTGTCTCTCAGATGACATATTCAATAGAAGGACTCTGCAAATAAGGGCTCTGATGTGAACCAAAATAACAGGAGAGAAAACAGGCATAATTCTTTTACAATTTGATTGCAATAGAGTACAAAACTGAGTACACTAGGACTTTTAAGATGCTTGATTCTATTTCTCTCCATGTTTCCAAATTAAGATAAAGGAAGAAAAATTACATTTTTTTAGCAGATTTACAATATCTGCAATTCAATCAAATCGACCCCTCTTGAAAGAATTCCCTCCGACCCAGGAGTATTGACAGAAAAACCATGATCCTAGTCCAGAACACAACAAAAAATTTATATTGATGGAAAAAAGTTTAGATGAGCTAAATTTTACTGTTGAGAGAATTGTGTTGGTATAGAAATCAACACACACCCAGATATACACAACATTCTCTCTGAAATAATCTAAAAGTGCTCTTCTGTTGGATTTGCTGGCAGATATGCTTACAATTCTCTTTTTGTTATTGTCTCTCAGTTACAATACCTGTCAGTCAGGGAAGATTAGCCTGTATTTCTGTCCTTAAAGGATTTTTAAGTAAAAATACTATACAAGAAAGAAACACCAGAGCTTCCCAGCGTGGTTGTTGAGCATGAGCCAGAACCACCATACTGAAAGACTCTAGCGTGTTCCTGTGCTGTTCCTCAGTCCCAGTTTTTCAATCGTAAATCTTGATGACATTATCTTAAAATGTAAGGAGTAGGGTAATGTCTGTCAGTCATTCACCCATCCATCACCCCATTAGAACTAAAGTGGGGCAGAAGTTTGTTACCCTGTGTGAGAAAAGGAGGAGGAGGTGGGGGGGTGATTTGGCATGGGGAGGAGAGGGGCTGGGGATCAGCAGGCTGAGGACTGGGGCAGTGGCAGCGCGCGCTCGTTCTTGCGGCCCCCGTTCATATGAGCGTAGTTTTGCATCTCATCAAAGTTAGGCCGCAACATCACCACTGGCCCATTGGCTGATACCTGTCCTGAGTGCTTGTCCAAGGCCAGGCCTGGGTAAGTAGAGGCAACAGGGGAAGAAGTGGAGGGAGAGCCAGGGCCCATCAGGGTACTGGAAGGACCTTGCATTGGGGACAACTGCTGGGGAAGAGAGGATGCTAAGATCCCTGTAGCCCCCATGGGTCCTTGGGTTGGCTGGGGGACAGCAGTGGGCGGTCTGCTGGGTGCAGGGTCCAGTGGCACATTCTCCATGTTCTCTACTTCCATGTCCAGCTCCTCTGTGTCTGGGGGCTTGTTCTCTTCACTGAAGAAAAAGCTCATCTCGCTGAAGGGAGGCTCCAACTCTTCCTTGAGGCTATTGATGATCTCCAGAAAGGAGGGACGCATCTTAGGGTTGTACTGCCAGCACATCCGCATCAGCTCAAACCTACAGGAGACACAGAAGAATTACCGTCACACATGTATCATTGCATCTTCTCACCAGAAGGTGTCAGAGTGCACCAAAGCAGGGCCCGTGAAAATGTTTCCGACATTCACGGAGCAAACAACCTCCAGAGGTTTCTGTACAAACAACATTGCAAACTATGCGTGGAGTCCCAGTCTGAGTCGAACATCACACCAACAAAACAACATCATAAAAGGAGAATCAGTTCAATGTGGCACTCCACACACACCGCATCTTAAATGGTACACAAACAAGCTAAAAATGCCTTCTAAAGCCTACTGACATAAACACCTCAGTTATTTACATCTGTAACAGCAGTCATCTCTCTCTCTCAGTCTGATCTCACAAAAGACTAGTGCACTCAAGCATTCTCCAAAGCGGACATTTAACCTCAAACTACTTTTGAACCAGCAGGAGGTGAGGGTTGGTCATTGCTTGTTTTTCAGCCTTGTAATGAGTGAGCCTTTCAGATGACTAAACTAAAACCCACTCTAAGACCTCCCGTGAAAAAGGCTGTAATGCTTGGAACCAGACCCACGCTCCGGGGTAACCTGTGTGCTTGGCGTTGGCCTTTTGCACATTCTTCCTGAGCCATCTGTTGGTGTGTGTCAAGTTTGCTGATGTGAAATGAGAAAAATACACCAGAGAAACATCCTTGTCAGCACCCAGATCCACGTCACACACGGTAAGGTGCAGAATTGATACACACCATTATCTGGATGTGCGCAACAAACGTTTTACTTTGACCTCATCCTAGCGTTTTGGTCTGGCCGTCTACGTGTACAATTCAATGGATCTGTCTGTTTGATGAATCCAATGTATGCGCCACACAGAACACACTGCAACAGCCTCTGTAATGCTGAAATGCAAATGAAGCCACTGGGCTTTCAACTACAAAGAAATTTAAATTGATGCTGTAGGTATAATCAACTTTTAAGGAGATTTGAATCCTTACACGGTCAGAGATACTCGATTTTATGATGGGATGCTCATGTCGTTGCCTTTTCAATACAGATAGTTGCCCACAAACTCAAATCAGAAAAAACAGCACTTTAAATGAGGAGATGGAAGCTCAGTGGACAACATACAGAAGAACATGCCCCAACAGACTATTGACGATCACGTTGTCATGCTACATCACACAAAAGACCAATAAGATAGGCAAAGTGGGAGTAAAAAATTATTTTTCTCTTAGCTATTTATTGTCTTTATTATGAAATTAGACAAGTGTTACAAGTTAAATATTTTAGATCTTTGAAAATATTTTGATGTTCTATATATTTTAGATTATATTTCACGAAATTCCTGGTAATGTTTGGTTTTTGAGCTATCGCCAAATTGACTCCTATTCACTCCTAGAAGAACTGCACTCCTTTGTTGAATCCCAAATCATCCCCTTCCATTTGTCTTTGGCCCTTAGCCTTCCAAGTGTCACAAACCCGATGGAGTAAACATGAAGTTGTAGGGGTTACTTAGATATTTCAGTGGCCACTTCCAGCAAGTCTGCAACAATAATGACTTCATTAGCAGAATCAAATACGTTAATTTTGTGTTTGTGCAATTTCCCATAAAAAACTGGAGACATGCATTTGTTTAATGTCACATTTTTTAAGTCTGATTTTGAGGTTTAAAAAATGGTTAACTATTACTGAGGTTTATTTCATGGTAAATGGGATGGATTTGTTATTTTGCATGTTGTTTTATTATTTAAAAGTTTGACATGAATTACATAAGTCAAGCAAAGCTGGTACATACTAACCCGGAAAAACATAAAGCTGTTATTGCAGCAAAATGTTAATGTAACAAATATTATGTATGGGGGTTGAATACTTTTATTAAACCCCCATACCTAATCCGTTTTATATTTTTCTCACAAATGTTCCCCAACATCAAACCAATGTCACCTTACAATAATTTATTTGTAGTGTCGTGTTTTAAAATAAGATATCAAACAGTAATTCATTAGTATGAGAGAACTGATCAGGAATTTAAATACTTTTGCAAGGAACTTAAAGATACAGTCTGATATTTCTGGACAGCGGCTGTAAAAGTGGTGCTGGTGAGCGAAAAAGTGTCCCCGAAAATGATGTACTGTCAGGTATGGGCAGTAAACACTGACTTTCAAACAAAACACTAACTCATTCACCCCAGGGAACAAGTCTTTGCGGTTGTTATGTCGTGCAATCACCCAGTGGGCATTTGCATTTCAATTCCTGATACAACCAAGGGCCCTGAAGACGGATTGTCAGCCACCCGCTTGGCGGTCATGCTGACCAGGTGCTGTTTGCTACTAGCATGGCTAGTCAGGGATTGTTTGTAAAAGATGTAATTGCCTTTGTAAAAAGACCCACATTTGTCAGCTCTAGCCGGGGAACTTAGGACAGACGACACAGTGCATCTGAGTTCCATCGAAGTCGAAACAGGTAAATTATTTTTTGCACTGTGGTAAAAATTTTCGCTTTCGTTTGAGCTCGTAGTTATCCTTCACTGCCATCTTCAGTTGAGTGACTCGCGCAAGTTTCTAAATGTTTTATTGAAAAACAATACCAGACAGTCACGCGTCACATCACTGCTAAACTCTTGACTGGTCAACAGCGCGCGAAAGGAGCTGCAAGGTAGTTTTGTGCGTGTGCCAGAATACGAAACAACGGGAGGATGTCGAGTTTATAATGCGATTTATTATTTTTTTGTATTTTTTTTTGTGGCGGCCCGATCGGGACAGTGACTTGCTAGTTTGATTAGTCCCGACTTGACTTTTACTGGCCCGGGGCCATCGGGCCATTGTTATTGTCGAGCCCTGCAGTTATTGTTTCGGATAGCAGACAAAACAAAAAAACATGCATATTGTGATGGGTAAACATCTAAATGTCTCTGTGATACTCTGATCAGTGGAAAGAGGCATGGTTAACACCCAGCTTGCGAGGCAACACACTTACCTCCCGCTTGCCGCGCACCGCTGTCCCACACTAACGTAGGAGTTTGACAGCAACTTCAGCTGACAAGTTTCAAAGTCCTGTAGGGGTGTGGCATCACTTGGACATTAGCTGTTTCCCTTTTGGCCATGACCCTACTTCTATTGGAAGATAACGCTTTAACCAATAGCAGACGACAAAATAGTCAACTCCTGTAATTGGGAGTGAGACCGGCGTGGGTCTGACATTACCAAAAGGTGTGCACTGCTCCAACAATTAGACCACAGCAATCGAGTGAAGCTCGTAGCAACCTGAACTCTCCACTAACTCCCTGCAGGAAAAGGCGAGCAGCAACATCACACAGAAACAATCCCCCTCTCCCTCCCCTGTGTAACCAAATCCACACACTCCTGCAATCAGGACACCGCTGCCATAGTAACCAAAGGTTTGTATCTGCATAACACTCACCCATCTCTCCCCTCACTGTAAGGTGAGGTCAAACATCAAAGAGTGGGGAGAAAGATGGAATGCTTTCGCAGTGAGATCAGAGCCAAAAAGGAGTGCATGTATTTAGCTAAGCCGTCTGACAGCTAGGTAGGTTGTTTCCTTCCACTTTCACAGACAGACAAACAGGAAGGGAGGCAGGGTGACTTCATCAAGCCTGAGAATTCCATCTCTCCCCTGCATCTCTCTGCCCATTACAGGAGAGCAGATGAGCAGACACTGATCCGTCTCCTTGTACCCTCACTAATTGAGAATGAGGGGCATCTCCCACACACGGTGGCATGACATCCCTTCTATGGGCCTTGGCTTACTGCTGAGGAGGGAGCTCCCTTCCTGCTAACTGAGATGGGGGCCATGATGTCACTGGGCTCCATTCAACCTGTGACGTAAATGTCACCAGTCACGCCTTCCTTGGCTCCCAGCTGGCATACATATCTAATGATAAAGTACACACTTCTGGCCCCTCAACTGTAAATAGACGCAGCGAGGGGGGAGGGCATGGAACCGAGCTGTACTAAATTACCATCTGAAAATGAACCAAAAAAATAAGCCTAACAATGGAACAGGGCACATAGGAAAACTATCTTGAAGGAGTGGCTAATAACGGTCACTGAAGTATCACCTCCGTCCCCCCAGAGCAACATTGAGAGAAAGCAGGTCACTCACAGCATGTCGGGGCAGTTGTCTGGCTTGTCCAGAAGTCCTCCCTCCATAACGAAACGCAGCACCTGCTCGTTGGACATGCCCTGGTAGGGCTGCTCAGCCAAGGTGGCAATCTCCCACAAGACCACTCCAAAGGACCTGCAGGGGAGAGTAGACGGGCATGTCAGGAACAACACACATCCACAGCCACACCATGAAGACCACGCAGGGTAAAGCTGAAAAAAAAACAGAGTACAGAGGCCAGCAGGACGTGTAACTAGTTCCTGGCAGCCCTTTACAAGGAGGGGGTTTCATAGTGTAACATGAGTAAGACTGGTCTATGTCAGTGTGAAACAGATGGGACAAAGAACAGGATAAAAGTGCATTCATAAATTAATGTTCCATATTAATAAATAGGGCATAGGCTGCATTATGTCTGCTATGTTTAAATTGCTGTGTCATCACGTGTTGTTCATTAATAAAACAAGCCTGTATATCACCCAGAGACCAATAAGGAATTGCAGCAGAAAACCAAAACCTAAGCTTGGCACAAAAGAACAGAGTGAATCGTTTCCAATGATTATTTGTAAGCTCTCTCTGGCCAAATTTATCCCGCTGGCGAGGGATCTGAGATGGCTCTCAACACTCTTTAAAAGAGCCCATTACAACACTGACTTATATCTAATTGGCTGAAACAGGAGTGTGTTGAAAGACAAAACCACATTAAGATACGTTTTTAGATAAACAAGCAAAGACACCAACTGGTCAAATTAATATAGGAGCCCAAAGGTTCCTATAATGCTTGTTTTTATCTGCGTGACATCAAAGTGGAAGATGTAGAGCAGAATGCAGAGGTGGGATTTCTAAACATCTGGAGGAGTTTAACTACGCTTGTAGGGACGGACCCATGAAACACTTTTGATTGAGAAACAAAAACTAAGAAGCTAGTAAACAGCTATATTTCACTAAAGCAACCCATTCCAATGAAAGAGCAGGTCAGAGTCTTGATCTGCTGTTCTAAAATCACTATGGTGTTTTCTCAACTAGATTCGCTCAACTCCTTCCTTCTCTCTCCTCCCTTCTGTCTTACCTTCTTTAGAAAAATGTCAAAGGTAATCTGGGAGTGAGACCAGATGCTATTGGAAGTGATTGGAGGGCCCAGTAGGGGGCACTCTTCCATCTGGTTGTAATATCAAATTCAAGTGCCTTAGATCAGTGAATGGGACACTGGCCTAAGTAGCGTTCTGTCTTTGGAATGGGTCATTAAAAAGGTTTCCTGACTCTGTGGTCACGAATTTGGCTATGGGTGCTGCATATATGTGGTCCATGAGATATGTGTCCCCACTATCTAAAGCACCCAAATGTGACCCAAATGTACTTTCAGCTCCGGACACATTACAAATTACCTTTAATTCTCTTTAATACTGTGTGCAAGATGTAAGACTATTCACCACTGGGAAGTACTGTACATGATGTGAGGATGTTGGCCTATATTCAGGATGAAGTTGCTTGTTATTGATTTGTCACGGGTGGTTGGTTTTGGTTTGAAATAGGTCACACCTTCAGATGGATATAAAATCCAAAGACAATTCTTGCTCGCTCTCATGTTAAGTCGTTCTCTCCATGGAAATGTCTGTAGGATTCTACTGTAGGCCTAGGGGCATCTGTTTGTTCTTGCTCAGTCTTGTAGTTCAATCTTCATGCGTTAGTGACGGTTACTTGAAAATGAAAGCTCATGCTTTTAATGTAATCATTCATTTTACGTTAATTAAAATACTTGCCTTTGACAGACAACTCAACTAATTCTCACAGCCAATTTATTTATTCATATCACTTGCTTTGTACATTTTTAGAAAACGTAAGAAAAGGCTAACATGTTCACAAGAGCAACCAACTAACTATAGTGAAACCCAAAGAACCTTGACGGTTCTTTAGGACATGGATGTACGTAGAAAGGAATCTGCCGTGTTGGACTGCGCAGGCCTCCTAACTCTGTGCATGAGTGAGAGGGCGGGGAGCTCATACCAGACATCCGAGTTTGTGGTGAACACACCATCTTTCAATGACTCCGGGGACATCCAGCGAACTGGCAGAAGGCCCTTTCCTCCTTTCCGGTAGTAGTCTGTCTCATAGATGTCTCGTGTCATGCCAAAGTCTGAGAAGACAAGAAGAGAGTTTAAGTGGCCGCTAAATCACTCATGTAGGGAAGAGGAGCACATAAGGCCTTCTTTTCTTCTGTCCATTTAGATTTACAGGCTAATTCTCCCCCTCAATCATTCAGCGATCTCAAA
Organism: Esox masquinongy; assembly: GCA_016801175.1. Lineage (NCBI taxonomy): Eukaryota > Metazoa > Chordata > Actinopteri > Esociformes > Esocidae > Esox > Esox masquinongy. The sequence goes on from JACXGI010001743.1 coordinate 70,409, forward strand.
ATACTTACTTTGGAGTACCGCAGAGAGAGTTTAGCATTAAATAAACAGGAGGAAGTACGAGTACTACTGTATTTTCAAGCACTCACCTCCGATCTTGACGGTGAAGTCCTCTGCCACCATGCAGTTTCTGGCAGCCAAGTCTCTGTGGACAAACTTGTTGGCGTTAAGGTATGCCATGCCATCTGCAATCTCCCCTGCCATCTGGATCATCTTCTTCAGCGGGGGCAGGACCTGGCTGGACGTGTTCTGTGGCAGAGAGGCAGAGACGTGAGCACAAGCAGTCCATTCAGTCTGTCCCTCCAACCACTCTCCCTGTCTGAACCATGGCCTGGCGTAGCGCAGGTCACACCACACTATGTGAGCGAGACCAACTGAAGAAGAGGTTTGTGTGTGTGTGTGTATACGTGTGTGTGTGTGTGAATACACTGCCACATAGACCCGAGTTCTGAGAGTTCTGTGTGAGACAGAGCAGGGATAATGTACGTGCCTCTTTGCGGAGGGATCGCAGGTGGCTCTTCAGGTCTCCACGGGTCATTAGCTCCATGATCACCAAGGTGGGCTGGCCCTGAGACACCACGCCCAGCAGACGCACCTACACCAATCAGAACACAGCACAGACATGGCGTCAGGGCAGTCCAACACATACATTTATGTTGTATTCCTTCTGAAGCTTTTGGGCCAGAAACAGATTTATAAGTGATATTATTCTCTAATTGACTGCAATGTTCTTTGTTAGAAACTGTTTGAAACTACTCTGGCTCAACATAACTATAGCTTTGAGGCTTTTGTTCATTGCCACTAAATTATTCAGATTGAGCTCAATAATTAAGTGTTTAACTTTTATACACCACCTTAACATTTCCGTTTAGCTGAATTAATGAGAGTTTGGCTGTGATAAGCACAGAGGTCTGAGATCATACAGTTACAGCTGACCTCAGGTTATACTGCAGATCCCAGGAAAGCTCCCTGTGGTCTGGGTAGCACCATTATATTATTCAACTGACCTCTGACCTCAGCAGCAAGTCAGGTGTCTCTGAACCTACGCATAAGGAGGGGTGACTTATAATTCCCAGACTATCTGGCTGATTGCTCTCTTCTCTTTGCTTCAAACCTTAAACCTTGGTGGAACTGAGGAAATAACCGTGTCATTTAAAAGCTAGTGTTTCTGAACCACAGACTCAAACATCAACAGGCGTTTGACTCGGTCTGTCTCACCACGTGGTGACAGTTAAACTCCTTCATGACGGATGCCTCGTTGAGGAACTCGATCCTCTCCCTCATGCTGGCCGACTCATTGACCGTCTTGATGGCCACTCGGGTCTCAGCCTCGTCCTTAACCACACCCTTAGCCAGGCCCTCATACACCATGCCAAAGGAACCCTGGCCCAACTCCTTGTGCATGGTGATCTTCTCCCTGGCCACCTCCCACTCGTCTGGAACATACACTGAACACAGGAGGAGAGTGCCGTCAAATATGCATTCATCAGGATTCATCATCAGGAAACACTGACCGGACCTGGTCATTGAAGTAGGTATTCAGACGGTTCTTACTTTCAGCAGCGCTGAAGTACTCAGGGTTGACAGAAGCATAGAGGACGCCGTTCCCCAGCCTGTCACTGTTCCTGTGGACACAAACATATCTGTGTGAGCCAGTGAATGCCGATTTGGCAACAATGGGATCATTCATTCAGCAGAAATGCATACAAGCTTATGAACTGCTTAAGGCCGGAAAATGATCACAATAGTGCCATTATATCATTCCACTGATTCACATCACACTAGTCAAATATTTTGTTACCAGAGTTAAGGTTTGTTTTCATGAGCATTCTACTCTTACCTCTTTTTGTTGACCAAGAAGAGTGCCATGATGAGACTGGCGATGAGGATTATGACAATGATGGGAATGATGATGACCAGATAGAAAGCGTTGTCATAATCCCCTGCAACAAAACCACAACAGAACAACCATTACAATTTCACCAGTGAGGAACAAGGGTTTAAACACCAGTGTAATTCCTGGGCATGAACATCATCCACATAAAAGCCCTATTTTCTCCATACGTTTGGGTGGCGGCACGTAGAAGGACACAGGCTCAGTCCAGGACCCATTCCCTGCCAGGGAGGTGGCCCGGACGCGGGCAGAATAGTTCCCGTAACCCAGGTTGGTCAGACGAGCTCCTCGGTGAACCCGGTAGTGCTGGCGTGACACACACTCGTGTTTCTCAGGCTGAAACAGAACACATCCACAAGACAGCGTCAACCGTACATCTTAGGTGCAACAATGGGTTGAAGGGTTCGGTCCTGCAGAACCCCCAGAGGGCCCGGTCCACCCAGACTCACCTCAGTGCCCTGGCGGAACTTGATCTCGTACATCAGGATGAGGCCGTTGGGTTTGACAGGATGCGGCCATCTCAGCAGCACCGAACCCTCTGCCTTCTCATCCCTCTCCTGGAGCACCCTGCCTGGGATGTCGTCCGCTTTTTCTGACAGACAGACATGAAGACACTGGATGTCAGGCAGCATCCTACACATTAGCCGTTTCCAAAAAGGCACAGTAAGCCAAGAAAGCTGGCAACATGCAGGTGGACGTGGCCAGTCCTGCAGTAATGGGTGGGATTATGGCTCCAACTGTACTGTTCGACTGTCTCACCAGCGGGTTTGGTCCGGGAGAACACGAAGGCACCGGCGCTGCAGCGCTCTACCTCCTTGTTGCAGGCGTGGATGTCGATGCGGTAGACGGTGAAGGGCTGCAGGTTGGAAATCTCAATGAACTCTGTCTTGCTCTGGTCCTGTATGAAGGGGAACTCCCTTTCAGGGGGCTCACGGTCTGTCCCATTACCCTCCAGGCCTGTGCTGTTGCCACCCCGTGCCAGAGTCCCATTAGCCACACCAAACAGGTCCCTCCGCCGCCGGTCTGGGGGCCTGGGGAAAAAACAGACACCCACTGACTGACTGTAGGATAACAGACACAGGCGTGGCAAGGAAATGACAAACGCTAAGAGAACGAGGTTGACAAAGAGGGGAGATTTGTATGCTTTTAGTTTCTCTGGAAGGGCGCAGAGGCACAGACCGGAGAAGGGGGAATGTGAATTCAGCCTGCCTTACGGTAATACACTCTGGAACACCTGTGACAGACAGCACACCACACTGCAGCCTACACACACAGCCCCACATGACATCATCAACGCCAGTCACACAGAGCAAAAGCATGCCCTTCAACCTCATTGGACGGAGTGGGGTCCCCTACAGAAATACAGCATGGAAATAAGTAGTAACGAGCAGCAAAATGACAATTTTCGCCAGGACACAGCTCAGCTGAAAGTACAGTACAGTGTGCTGAAGTGGCCTGGTGTTATTTGTTGTTGCAGCGTCTGTCCAGCTGCAGCACTCCGCTCCCTGTGGAGCTGTGTGGTGCCATGGGGTCAGAGGGGTGGAGAAAGGTGCAGACAGAGCACACATCCACCCCGTCAGCACCCTGCCTGTACACAGACCCCTACTGACGGCGTCTGCCGACATGTATTCATCCACTGGCGTAACACGTGGCTCCGGCACAAGTCATGGAAAAGTAATGACCACCTGATTAATGCGTAGAGAGGCATTTTTTCGCTTTATAAAGAATTAGGCAAATAAAGCAATATACACAAAATGCCCCCCCCCCCACAAAAAAAAGCAAACACAAAAACCTGCAACAGGACTGTAGGCCTCTTTCATGGAGACGGATGCAAACACGGTGAATGGGGGCGGTGAGGATGAGGATGATGGGACAGAGCCAGACAGCCGTAGGTGGGCATCGGATGGAGCCACTGACAACATGCAGGCGGCGGGAGCAGCTCACTAGACGGTACGAGGCGAGGCCACTTGGACTCCACAACACACGGGGGCGCTGTGGTGATACCAAGAGGAGCAGACCTTACCTAGATTTCCCTAGGTAAGAGACGCGTAACGGCTGGCTCTCTCTGGGTTTCTGAAAGAATTCAACAGCCCACATTGCAGTCAACTAAGGTAATCAGATTACAAGGCTGCCTGACAGTTTGGGTGTGTTGTACATGTTGACCTCAACAACAATGAATCCGTGTTTGGATTCATAGGTCAATTTGCAGTACACATGGAAAAGGTGATGTCAATATGTGATGTTAGTTCATCTTCACTTGAGTCTTGACTGTGACTGATGAGTGTCTCTGAAATGACTGATAACCTGAGCATCCCGCTTTTACTCCACCTTACAGTACACACTACCAGGGTCCACTATGGAATACAAAAGAATGTTGTTTCTGCTTTATCTTACATTCCAGCCTCTAGACCTTGAGAAATACTGCGCCAAGCAAATATGACAAATATGAGCGGGTGACAAAAGACCTTGAGATTGACCAGGCACCCACGGGAAAGCAGTATTTACTGTGAGTGGAAAAACACAGCCCACAGACAGGCACACAGATCTGTGGGAAGAAAACAGTAGCCATCACACAACCTTGTCAACATTCCATCCTGACAGTTTGTCTGCTCCGGCAACCCTTTCAAAATAAGATTGCACTGTCGAAACTGCAGTGAGAATGCATTAATTAGAGGCCCCCTGAGTGTTGCAGTGGTGTAAGTCTCTGCCACTCAGTACCACTGTGTCCCCTCTGGCCAGGTGTGTCCCCTCTGGCCAGCCCCTGACAGGGCTGCCATATCTTGCTGCACTCTAGCATCTCCTTGTGGCAGTTCGGGCATCTGTGAGCTCATTCAAGTTAGCTGGGGAATGCAATCACCTCCAATGCAGGTGTGCCAGCTAAAACTCCCTGGTTGAGCAAGGAGGAATAAGAAAATAATGAATGCAGTCGCTGCAGTTGACTGAGGTGTTGTGGACACATCATTAGCAACGACTGGAATATTTTTTGTAAGGAAGACAGCATGTGTCCTCATCATGCTTTATTAAATATCTCTGTGTACAGTCATGCTACTTCTTTTTATTGCTTGCCTCTCAGGTTTCCCTGAATCTGCCAATGTGGCCAAACGAGAGTATCCAAAGAGAAGAAAAACATCACCAAAAAAAAAATGTCAAACCTGGACTGTTTGAGCTAGACGCTACATCTGAATGTACAGAGTCTAAGGTACCAGATTATGCTTTAGGTTTTTGGTTGTGACTTTTGTTTCACAATGCTGGAACTTGGACTGGGATGCTGATGCCTTTTTCCCCCAAAGTCCTCTAATGAAACGACTGTCTGGACTGAACGAGTTGAACTGCAAACAAACACACCCCAGATTCTGTGGACTCTCAGAAACACACCAGAGCCAAGCGAAGCAGGCAGACCTGTCCTCAGATGAACTCTGGACAGAGAACTGAAGCGGAAATGTGACCTTCTAACCAGGCGCTGACTACAGCTGGCGTCCTCCCTTCCAAGTTCCCTCCTAAAAGAAAACTGCTTTCTTACCTTTGCGCTGTGCTTATTTTGAAAAGGCCATGATTGTACCCTATGTATGGTGCCAAAACTATGTTCCTTTTCGGTCAGTCACTCGGTTTGACCGATCACTTTCGAAGCTGGCCCAAAATGGTTTAGCATAGCTGTCCCCAGGACAAGTATGAAGACCCTAAATCAGCAGTATGGTCTCGTATGAGAAAGTCCACCACCCCCAGTGGTTTAGAGGAATGCTGCAGAGGAAAGTGCTGCTGCGCCCTTCATCCAGGAGAAGGAACGTGGCCGCCATCAACGTTCCTGGTGTCAACGTTCTTGCTCATTCATAAGTGATGCTGCACAACCACAGGAAAACCTGTAGCATCGCAGCCACACACCCTGAGGCATTGGTGTGGCACCCTAAACGACCGACGAGTCACATTCAATTAATTGTAAATAGCCATGCTACCAACAGCTAGTTAGCCAGGCTAAACAAGCCAACATTGCTACCGTCTCTCTCCACCACTGCTCCTAGTCGTGCTCTCCATTTGCCATCATGGCATCCAGTTTGCAACCAGCCAAAACATGAGCTAACAGGTCCAGACAAGCCAGGCGAATGGGGCCAACTGTGGTGGATGTTTCCACCTGTCCCGTCTTTCCCAACCGTGGTGGACGTCTCAACCTGGCCCGTCTTTCCCAACCGTGGTGGACGTCTCAACCTGGCCCGTCTTTCCCAACCGTGGTGGACGTCTCCACCTGTCCCGTCTTTCCCAACCGTGGTGGATGTCTCCACCTGTCCCGTCTTTCCCAACCTTGGTGCATGTCTCCACCTGTCCCGTCTTTCCCAACCGTGGTGGATGTCTCAACCTGGCCCGTCTTTCCCAACCGTGGTGGACGTCTCCACCTGTCCCGTCTTTCCCAACCGTGGTGGATGTCTCCACCTGTCCCGTCTTTCCCAACCGTGGTGGACGTCTCCACCTGTCCCGTCTTTCCCAACCGTGGTGGACGTCTCAACCTGGCGCGTCTTTCCAAACACAGATGTTGTATGCCATGTCACAAGAATTTCATTGTTCAGGATGACGCTGTGTTGTTTGGTGGATTTGATAAATAAAACTTTGAACAAGAACTCACATTAAAACAATGACACGTAAGCATGGCTCAAGTTGAGTCAGCAAGACAAGAGCTTGTACCAGTCACACCAAGAGGCACAAGTGAATAGCACCTGCTCTCAAATAAGGCCAAGTTGAGTAAGAAAAACAACAATAGCAAGTAGCAGATGCACAGACAAAACACAAGAGAACAAGAGCTTGCATTTGAATGATAAGTGAGTAACATGGTAAAAACACGTTCCATAGGGCATGTTCTGATAGGCAAACCCGAGTTAGTGGTGCCAACCATCTCTGTAACCAACAGTTAGCAGGCCTTAACAAGGGAGAAACAGGTTTTTGTTTGCAAAGATATAAAACATAGATCTTAGCAAACATCATTTATAAGAAATCTCTATATCCCAGAGCAGAGAGTAAAAAATGCAGTTAGGTTTGCCAATATTAAGTACTCCTCAGTGTGATGGAGAGGTAAAATTCAGAGAGAAGGACAAGCTGTAATTTAAAGCACCTGGGTGGTGGAGCTCCTTCCTGGCTTTGTTCAAGGTGTGACAGTATAACGGTATTTGAGTATTAACACGTTAGAGCCCGTACCATGTGACCAAACGAAATGGAATAGTGTGATTTAATGCTGCTCTTTTACCACAGCAGCTGAACAAAGCAGCATATCAACCCAGTGAAAAGACAGGCCAGAGAAACAGGACTAAGACTTTGTTGACTTTACCACGCCCAGCAGACGCACCTACACCAATCAGAACACAGCACAGACATGCTAATATACAATATCAATATCAAAACACTGCAGGGATAGCAAGTGCTGTGTGAAGGACACACGAATGATGGAGTACAGTGCCAACAACAGGACAAAACACACTGAAACCTTCACTGTACTTGTCAGTGTCTTTGTATGATGTCATGGTTATGACAACCTAAGCAGCTGATGTGCGGTCAGTGACTGTGATGTGTTATCGCCACCATCCCTGTCCCCTGACTATTGTCCTCTACTACAGCCAGTCAGTCTGAATGGTGTTAACGGGTCTAGCCAGCACTAATGGGATCTTCCCTTCTCTGCTCTCATTCATGTGAATTCCAGATGGCTTTGCTGTACATTTCCTGGCAGCCGGTCACTCTGAGCCGCGCCACGGACAAAGAGAGCGTATGAGGGGAGGAGGGAGAGCAGAATGGAAAACATTTCCTTTCGTCTCTGTTTCTGTTGCCCCTCCCTTTTCTCCCTCACCCCTTCTCTGAACCCTGAACTTTTTTCTGTTGAAAAAAGGGCACTAATTCAGAGGCACTTCCCTCAAGTGTTTTGTGATAACACTGGCTCTGTTGTGGTGGAGGCCCTGTGCACATACAAGCAGAGCAGCCGGCCGGCAGGCAGACCAGAGACCTGGCGCTCCTTTGTTTCCTAGACAGCAATGCTGTAACAAATCAACAAATCAACATAGTAACAATAGTGGCCTTGTTATATTGTTTCCTTACAGAGAAGGACATACTGTTTTAATACTGTGAGAGAGCATCACAGAGAATGACATACTGTTTTAATACTGTGAGAGAGCATCACAGAGAATGACATACTGTTTTAATACTGTGAGAGAGCATCACAGAGAAGGACATACTGTTTTAATACTGTGAGAGAGCATCACAGAGAAGGACATACTGTTTAAATACTGTGAGAGAGCATCACAGAGAAGGACATGCTGTTTTAATACTGTGACAGAGCATCACAAAGAAGGACATACTGTTTTAATACTGTGACAGAGCATCACAAAGAAGGACATACTGTTTTAATACTGTGACAGAGCATCACAGAGAAGGACATACTGTTTTAATACTGTGAGAGAGCATCACAGAGAAGGACATACTGTTTTAATACTGTGACAGAGCATCACAGAAAAGGTGATAAAGTTTTAATACAGTGAGAGAGCATCACAGAGAAGGACATAATGTTTTAATACTGAGAGAGCATCATAGAGAAGGACATACTGTTTTAATACTGTGAGAGCATCACAGATGGGGACATTGATATAATACTTTGAAAGAGTGGATAACAGAAGAGGACATATTCTTTAAATACTGTGAGAGACAGAGAGGATCACAGAGGAGGATATATTATTTTAAAACTGTGAGAAAGAGAAAGGATCACAGAGGAGGACATTGCTTTAATAGAGTGAGAGAGGGAGGATCTCAGAGGAGGCCATATTCTTATTAAACTGTGAGAGAGAATCACTAAGGAGGAAAAAAGGGCAATTCGTTTATACATACAAAAACACACACATGGAAAGTATTCAGTCCCCTTCACTTTTTCCACTTTTTGTTATTTTACAGCCTTATTCTAAAATTGATTAATTGATATTTCCCCTCATCCACCAACATAGAAAAACACATATGGACAAAGCAACAAAGGTTTTCCAATTGTTTGCCAATGTATAATGTTTGATGCATTAACACTGTTGGATTAAATAAGCAGGAACAAATAAGAGGCATATTGACAAGATAACCAGAAAAACAGTATAAACTAACTTCATCCAGCAACCAAGAGTATAGCTAGATTTTACCTAACGTTTGGTTGCAGAATATTCTATTGCCTGACAGAAAAGTTAATCACATTGAATCACGTTAGGGTTTGGCAAAAACATGTTTCTCATCTACAAAGCCCTAGATTACAGTCTTTGTCTTGCTTATGATGCTACGAAGCTTGGCATACCAATATTTGGGAATTTCTCCCACTCTTCTCTGCAGATCAGGCTCAACCATTATTAGGTCTCTTCGTTGAGTTCGGCAGAGTGACCAGCTCTAAGAATAGTGGTGGTTCCAAACCTCTTCCATTTTAAAATGATAGAGGCCACTCTGTTCGTAGGGACTTTCAATGCTGCAGAAATGTGTTGGTACCCTTCCCCAGTTCTGTGTCTTCACACAATCCTGTCTCTGTGCTCTAACGGACAATTCCTTCGACTTAATGGCTTGGTTTTTACTCTGACGTGCACTGTCAACTGTAGGACCTTATATAGACAGGCGTGTGCCTTTCAGAATAACGTCTAATCAATTGCATTTACAACAGGTGGAATCTAATGAAGTTGTAGAAACATCTCAAAGACAATCAATCGAAACAGGATGGACCGGAGCTCAATTTTGAGACGGAATACTTATGAAATAACTTTTTTTTTTATCCAAGACAAAGAATTGGGGGGAAAAAGGTTTTTTTCTTTTGTTATTATGTGGTATTGTGTGTAGACTGTTGAAGAAAAATCTATTAATTGCATTTTAGAATAAATCAGTAATGTAACAGAATGTGGAAAAATTTAATGGGTCTGAATACTTTCTGCATGCACTGTACATACATAAATGTATGGGCTTGGCCCAGCAGTTGATAAAGGGCATACTGTACCAAGCAGGTTGGTGTTAAGATAAGGTAAAAACACTGAGATCTGTCAAGCACCAGAGGCTCCACTTGTGAAGGTTAACAAGTGCACTAGAATTTGTTTTCCATTCCATCTACTTTTTTTGATGAACTGGTACCAATTCAGTGAATACTCCAAAAAATGCCCTGAATACTCTGAGTAGACAAACACAGTCCTGCTCATGTACCCATTCACCTCTTACACACATAAAAACACACAAACACACACACACAGCCTGATCTGCCATCTGGTATGGGGAAACAAGTGGCCTGAGTTTACCGTGAAAAAGGCTCAATTTCAAAACGCAATCAGTCTTTTAGTGTGAGTGTGTACATCTGTGTGTGTTTCTGTGTACGATACTGAGTGTGAGTGTGTGTGTGTGTGTGTGAAGGGGTTGGAATCGGTAAAGTTGTAAAGCATCCATAGCCACAAGCAAGGTAAAACGATAACACAACACAGATGTCAGTCCTCACACTGAGTGTGCAGCCAGCCTAGCGAGTTCCGGGCGGGCCCTTCAGACTCATCAATCAGATCCTCTCCCTGGGTTTGTTTGTGGTGCCTCAATCACAGCCTGCTAGGCCTTAATATCCTGACGCTGCTGTCGTCATAGCGATAGAAAGCCACAAGTGCCGTAAGCGGGCCTCGGATTCCGGCTCCCTGTGCCTCTGTCCAGTGTGACACAGTTCCAGCCCAGCACTCGCCCCCCCCCCACCTCCCCACCACTGATGTTTAGATCCTGTCAGAACCAGGGCTAGGTAATTGCGGCACCACTGCACCACTCCTGGATCTCTCTGGTCTATTAAAGTAAACACAACCCAGACTGTGAGCTCAGTTCTTTGATAATAATCTACAAAAGTCTCGGAGAAGGATTTGTTTCAATGGGGGAGGTTATAAGTAAAGATTTATGGTCATAGTGTCTGACTGTCTCTCCCTGCAAATGGGGCTGCCTGTTGCCAAACACCTACCTGGGGGTGAAAATGGAGTTGTGCAGGAAGTTCTCAAAGACTTTGCGGTAGGAAGCGTCATCTATCTCTGCTTTCAGGTCCTCCTTGGTCTTAGGGCAGGGGCAGCAGCGGCCCTTGTCCCCCCCAGACAGGTCTGATTTGGTGGGCTTGGTGTCCTCCTCTATGTCTGCCAAGCCTGTGGCTGAGATTCTGATAGGGATCTTCAGCTCTATTGTTTAGTGGGAATGGGACCAGTTAGAAAAAAACATTCACCAAAAAAGCACAAAACAAACAGGCATAATGTGGTGTATACATTTGTGTAATAGAACATTTGTGATGTCTATATTTGTGTAATAGAACATTTGTGGTGTGTACATTTGTGTAACAGTACATTTGTGGTGTGTACATTTGCGTAATAGAACATTTGTGGTGTGTACATTTGCGTAATAGAACATTTGTGGTGTGTACATTTGTGTAATTCAACATTTGTGGTGTGTACATTTGTGTAACAGAAAATTTGTGGTGTGTACATTAGTGCAATAGAACATTTGTGGTTTGTACATTTGTGTAATAGAACATTTGTGTAATAGACAATCAGCGAAAGAAGCAACCGCATGGACTCCGCAATCCACACGTATAACAGCTAGTGTGAATTAGAGGAGGGGTTAGGATGCTGACCTTTGGAGCAGTAGTTGTGTTGGTACAGCTCCTTGTCTTCAGCTTGCTGCTGCCAGCGAACCAGGTAATAGGTCAAATTGCCGTTAGGGTTGAGGGGCGGGGACCATTTCACCACCAGTTTGGAGGACGAGTTGGCATACGCACGGGCATCCATTGGCATAGATGGCTCTGTAACAAAGACACAAAAGTGGTGTTTAATACAGTATATTCTTTGAAATGTCCATGTTCCACAAAGCTTTAAATGAAAGTTATACAGCTCCTTCTTGGAAGTTATGCTAAGCATTTCAGTATCTGAGTCAGGTAAAAACGTAATCTACTACAAGTAACAGGGTAAGCAGCTTCTGTGAGAAGCAGCTGTAATGTAGTCAGGTGTGTGACCAGCAGGTGTACCGGCTCTTACCAGAGGGGCTTGTGCGTATGTAGACAACATTACTCTTGGCTCCCGGAGTGTGTTTGTCCTCCACCACCAAGGTGATGGCCTTGACAAATATGGCATACTGGGTCCAGGGCTTCAGTGGGGACAGCAGTACACCAGGGTCTACCTTGCTGTCCTGAGGGAGGTCCACGTCAACCATGTTCCAGCTGTTGGACCCACACCCATCCTGGCCATCAAACTCAGTGATATTCTGGTGCGGTCTGGAATGCATGAAAAAAAATCACCACCTTCAGTAAACTAAGGATTCCCAAATTATAGCAAAAAATGTCCTTCATACAACTGTTGTTAAAGGTGCTTATATTTCTATGTATTAGGTAGGAGTTACTAACGCCTCCTTGTAGTAGACAATGAAGCTGATGAGGTCTCTGTAGTCTGGTGGTCGATAGCGCTCCCAGGTCAGCTTGATCCGGTTACTCATTGTGCTGTTGGACTTGAACATCAAGATGTGACTCTCACCTACAAACACAGACCACGTCTTAGAGAACCTCCTCAAAGGTAACTCAACGGTTAGACACTGTCCAAATGTCTTCCGGTATACTCACAACTGGCCCTGTCCCCGTTGTTGCGGAAATCCTCCTCAAACTTCTCAGCGATGCCTGTCTTCTCCCACATCTTGTGGATTTCAGACATGCACAGTTTAGGGTTGAAGCGGAAGGACAGCCTCCCAGCCTTGATGGTTAGGTTGTGTTGGGTCCAGTCCCACAGGTACTGCAGGCGCTGGTTATCGATGGCAGAGAAAGCATACATCCTGGGGAGACAACAGACAGCTGTCAACTCATTCAGACAGAGCAGCTCTGTGCATAAAAGGGGCAAACCACTTTTTATTCAACACGCATTTACTTTACACATACAATCTAGCACTGTGGATGAAGTCGTCAAAATGTTGAAGAGCTTGCTTGGCCTAGTTTTTCATCTGGCGGATGTGTAAAGGGTTAAGAGGAGCAGATCCGGTGTCAGTGTGCATGGGTGTGTCGAACACTAAGCCGTGCAAACAGAGAGGGCCTGAGATGAAACAGGGCAACTCAGAGCCTCTCAGCTCCATGGAACACCTCGGGAACGAGTGGAATGCCTGCTCTATAGAGCATTCCACTAGCTGTAACTCTAGCCTGGAACGGATGTCAACAAGAGGCTTGAGAGACTTTCCCATGACCCTCCTGGTCATCTCCAGAAACACTCTCCCTATCTCTGACAGAGGATAGGCCCATGGGGATGGCATGCTGTAGTCAGAATAGGCTGGGAGACCTGAGTTTCCATTCATAAAGATACAGTATCGCATCTACCTTTTATTGTGAGAGGTGCAATGTTGTCTTGCGGTGGTTTTGTGAGAATTCCTTTCTGAATTTTTCAAGGCTGGAAACTTTAGCCTCATAAAATAATACTTTACACAGCTTTCAAAACCTACTGGGATGCATCTAACGTGATACCACAGCAGAATATACATAACAATGTATGAATGCAGGAGTCAGGTTCCAGAAAAATATTTAAAATCAAGGGTGTTAATGTTATTTTGTCCCAGGGCAGAATTTTTAAGTTTAGGGATTTTCAATGCTACTTTAAAGATTACTCTTACCAGCCATGTCTCTGGCATCCATTTTAATGAATATTAGTAGGTCAGAAACAGTCAAGAAACAACATGATGATTGGTTATTTCTGCAGTTTTGATTTGGTTTCAGTCATTTTAAATTACAGTAATACTGAGTTTGTTTTCACTTTAAAAAGCACAAAAACAGAATTTGTAATTTCTGTTATCATTTTTTTTCAGGTATTTAAGAAAGTTAGTATTGGTTAAATATTTTGAAGATATTTGTGAAATATTAATTAATGAATCATAAAATTGATTGAAGGTTGTTGCATTTCTCTGACAGAGTCCTGCCTCCCCCCAACAATGGATCCCTACCAATTTGCCTACCGGTCAAACGGGTCTACAGAGGACACCATCTTCACAGCTTTACACTCTGCCCTGACCCACCGGGACAAAACCAACACCTGTGAGAATGCTATTCTTAGACTTCAGCTCAGCATTGTCATCCCCTCTAGGCTGGTCAACAAACTCCATGATCTAGGGATCAGCCCGTCTCTCTGTAAGTGTACTTTGGACTTCTTAATCAACAGACCCCAGTCTGTCAGGATAGACAACTTCACCTCCTCCACCCTGATCCTGAACACTGGTGTTCCACAAGGCTGCGTGCTGAGCCCCCTCCTGTACTCCCTCTTCACCCATGACTGTGTTCCTGTACACAGCTCCAACATCATCGTCAAGTTCGCAGACACCACCACGGTGGTAGGCCTGATCAGTGACAATGACGAGCCAGCCTACAGGGAAAAGGTCAAGCGTGTGGTGGCATGGTGCACTGACAACAACCTGGCCCACAACGCAAAGAAAACCAAGGAGGGGATTACAGGAAAATTGTGGATTACAGGAAATCTAAAAGTCTGTAGTCACACCCAAGTTCTCATCGATGGCACTGAGGTGGAGTGTGTGTCCAGCATCAAATTCCTGGGTGTCCACATCTCCAAGGACCTTTCCTGGTCCCTCAACACCTCAGTCCTGGTCAAAAAGGTGCAGCAACGCCTGTACTTCTTGAAGAGGCTGAAGAAGGCCCACATGTCTTCCAAGATCCTTGTGAATGTATACTACTGCACAATATAGAGCATTCTGACCAAGAGCATTGGTGGTTGCTCCGTAGCCGACTGGAAGGCCCTGCAACAGGTGGTGAAAACCGCCCAGCTCATCACAGGTACCCAGCTCCCAGGCATTGTAGACCTCCAGCGCAAGCGGTGTCTGTGTATGGCGCGCAGCATCACCAGGGACCCTTCACACCCATGCCACAAACTGTTTGCCCTCCTCCCATCAGGCAGGCGGTACAGGTCTCTCCGTTCTTGCACCAGCAGGCTCAGGAACAGTAACTTTCCATCTGCTCTAACCCTGCTGAACTCTGTGACTTCCCATCACTAACTATGCCCACCCTCTGCACTACTGGACTAGTCTGATAAGATTTTTCAGTTCATGTGTCATTGCTGCTATTCCTGTATTTCATTTGCACCTTAAACTTGCACCTCAACCCTGCCCTCACTGCACATTTAGAACTGCCACTGTACTTGCATTTTCAATTGTTACACACACGTCTACCTTGGGAACCTCATTGCTGCTATCCCTGCATTTCAGTTGCACATGCTACCCTACTCCTTCAATTTGCCTTGATTGCAAATTCAGAACTATTTGTCTCACTTGTACATACCTTATACTTAACACCTGTACATTTTCTGTACATTTGTGAATTTTCCATTACACATTTAGAATTGCCATATGTAATACATTTGCATTAATTGCACACCCATACATTCCACTTGTATATACAGTGGATATAAAAAGTCAACACACCCCTGTTAAAATGCTAGGTTCTTGTGATGTAAAAGAATGAGACACAGATAAATCATGTCAGAACTTTTTCCACCTTTAATGTGACCTATAACGTGAACAATTCAATTGAAAAACAAACTGAAATCTTTGAGGGGGAAAAATAAAAAACTCACAATAACCTGGTTGCATAAGTGTGCACACCCTTAAACTAATACTTTGTTGAAGCACCTTTTGATTTTATTACAGCACTCAGTCTTTTTGGGTA
>JACXGI010001744.1:0-85882 GCA_016801175.1 Esox masquinongy
GTCAAACTTACAATTGATTTTAGAGTTAGAATTGGGGTTTCTTTAAGGTCCAGGCGTTGTTGGTTAAGTTTAGGGTTAAGGTTAGGCATTACATCTAGGTAAAGTGTAGGCATAAATGTTACTTTTGGAGGTTAAGGTTAGGGTTAGGTGTAGGGTTAGATTTGGGTTAGGTTAAGGTTAGGGTTAGGTTTAGGGTTAAGTTTAGGGCAAGGGAGCATGCAATTTCTATTTTCTGGTCCCCATGAGGGTAGCTGTACAAACGTGTGTGTGTGTGTGTGTGTGTGTGTGTGTGTGTGTGTGTGTGTGTGTGTGTGTGTGTGTGTGTGTGTGTGTGTGTGTGTGTGTGTGTGTGTGTTGCAGCGTTTTAAGCTGGGATTGTTGACTGGTATTGACTTGCGTCTGAACGTCCACAGCTACCACAACACCGAGGTGGTGATGCTGTGTGTGGGAATCACTGCCTTGGTGTGTCTGTCCATCACACTCTTCTGTTTCCAGACCAAGGTGAGCACTTCTTCAAGCAGACGGCTGTTGGCTCGATCTGCGTTCGTTCGGTTTTGAAATGTGTCAAATTGACTCGACTCGTTCGTAACATTTCTGTCTGCGACTTCGACTGTGTTGTTTACCTATTTAGCCTGGCCGCTTGTCTTCCCTGGATGGTCTTGGTGTTCCACGTTGATGTGATGTATTTCAACCGGCCTTGTGTTCTATGTTGTGACGTTGTTTTTCGCCCCCGTGTGTTCCAGGTTGATTTCACATCCTGTCACGGCCTCCTGTTCTCTCTGATGATGGTGCTGACGGTGACTGGTCTGTTGCTCGTCTTCACCTTCCCCTTCGGATACGTAAGAGCGCCTCTCAAAGCCACCGTGATCGTTGCCGCCGTGTTTCAGCATTTAAGTTAACGATAACCCCGGGGACACGTCAAGGTCTGTTTGGAAAGATGTCGCTTAGAAATGTAATTTAAAGACCTTCTCTCCTGCTGACCTGCGCGATTGACCTGGAAGCTCACCTTGAGATTGTACCTGGTTGACCTTCTCTCCTCCATGCTGTGTTGGTGACTGTGGAGTATGTTTCTGATCACGCTGTCTTGTCTTCTGCAGATACCGTGGTTGCAGACAGCGTATGCCGGGCTGGGGGCCCTGGTCTTCACTTTGGTACTTTGTTAATCATCCATCAGTGAATTGAACAAGTGTACGATCACTGCGTTCTGTGGGAAAGGTGTCTCTTGCAATGGAGATGACTGATCTGAATGCACTCCTCTGTATGTGTCTGTGTTTTAAATCTGGATGTTAGCTGACAACCAGTTAAGGTTACAATTCTGATTTCCTAATATTATTATTGTCTCTTTCCCCCTTCTCTTCCCTCCCTCCACACCCTCCTCTCTCATCCCCTTCTCTCTCGTCCACCCCGTTCTCCTCTAACCCCCCCCCCCCGTCTCTAGTTTCTGGCCTTTGATGTGCAGCTGCTGATGGGGAACCGGCGCTACGCCCTGAGTCCTGAGGAGCACGTTTTCGGGGCCCTCTGCCTCTACATGGACGTGGTCTACATCTTCTTCTTCCTCCTGCAGTTGTTCGGCAGCCAGGAGTGAAGTCAGACTGCCTTGTGGACTGCCCCGTTCCGTAGCTGCCCTGTCTCCCACACTAATAGCCTTTCCAACATACTTCAGTTTGGTGCACACGCCTGCGAGTAGACTGACACACCCACACGCACACACACGCACACGCACCCAGTGCGGCATCATAAGCTCCCTTGCCTGCTTTGTGCGTCCCCCACGTGTTTGCCTGTGGTTTCCTCAGACCATTCTCCTCCCAGAGGTCATCTAATGTGTGTAGTCCCTATCTGAAACGCAACTCCGTTACGTTTCTTTCCCCATGACATTGAAGTTGTGCAGGGCTTTTATTTCTCCACCCATAGACTACTAGTGTCGCCTTTAATAAGCTACAGACCTTTGTGAGGGTAACGACTGATCTAGGCCAGTCAGTGTGTGTTTTTGACAGTGTATGGATGATCTTAGAGCTTCACAGAGGCTGCGTTTTAAAGTCTGGTAGTTCCTGGATCTTCTCAGAGGAAGCGTTTTAAGGTCTGGTAGTTCCTGGATCTTCTCAGAGGAAGCATTTTAAGGTTTGGTAGTTCCTGGATCTTCTCAGAGGAAGCGTTTTAAGGTCTGGTAGTTCCTGGAACTTCTCAGAGGAAGTGTTTTAAGGTCTGGTAGTTCCTGGAACTTCTCAGAGGAAATGTTTTAAGGTCTGGTAGTTCCTGGATCTTCTCAGAGGAAGCGTTTTAAGGTCTGGTAGTTCCTGGATCTTCTCAGACGAAGCGTTGCAAAGAGTTGCCCAGACGTGACCAGGTGTTGTTGACAAATCACAGTGAGACTGCTGAAAATATGCTAAGTGTGCAGTTGGTGGACAATCAGTTTGTCACAGATGAGAAAACGGATAAACTGTAATCATCTTTATTCAGGGTGACTAATGGTTAACCAGTGAAGTGGATACTGGACTACGTCTCTTGTAGTTGTCCAACTATTATTGTGTTTTCTTGTAATAATTGGAGAAAATTGATTTAATGTTGAGAATTCAGTCTCATGGATTTTAATCCAAAATGATATATTTAAATCCTATTTTAAGCTATTGATTTACGTTGCCAGATGAAGGCTCATATAGATTTTTTTTTTAATCTGTGTCTGTGAAACTCTTTTACATTTTCAAGGCTAAAAGTTATGCTTTTTGTCCATTTCAGGTTTCTGATTTTTTATCCTTCTTCAGTGTGCACATTCTCCCCCCTCATATATGTGGCGTATAAGTGCAATCAGGACTAGTTTTCACCATATTCCACCAGTCCTCCGTTCTACACCATTGAGCGAATGTCTATAAGGCACATCCCAGAAGAAGGGTAGAGAATCTGAATCTTGCCTTTGACTTGGAAGATTTCAAGGGCAGGTTTGAAGCAAGGAAACGCTTTGGGATGAGCTGACAGCCTCTTTCTGTCAAAGTTTTTTCGGAGGTGTTTGACATATGCACTCAGTATATACTCAATGTATAGAGGCACGTTTGAGATGGATTTAAAAGTTTAGTTCTGTTTTGCGTTCAATAAGATGTGGGTTGATTTTGCAGTGTAAAATCAGATCAGCTGTGAAATGTGTCTGGTCATACATATGTCAGGGGTGTGAAACTTTGTCAGACACCTTTAGGACATCCCACAATTTTTGTTGGTTGCATTTATTACCAAGTGTGAATTTATCGTATGTCTAATTTTAAATTTGTACACCTTCAAATGGCAAAGCTTATTCTAGTTAGGCTGTGTGGTCCTGAATAACGCACTGGTCTCTGTTCACATTGATGGCTGCCTAGTGCACGGCTCCAAGAAATGTTTAGCACTTTGCTTGTATTGTTTAGAGAAAGTAGAAATCAAGTACAATGACGTGGATTTATTCAAATTAGGTCAAAAATGCTGCATGATCCATTGACAAAAGTTTTACCAACATGGAACACATACTGTGTACATCAGATTTATAAGTCTTTTGCTAACTCGTTTCAAACATGTCATAGAAACACCGTAACTGTCACCTACCTGTTATTTTCTATGATTTATTAAGTCTTACTGTCTTAATATGACGGCACAGCTGCAAACTTTAATTTTGGGTGACCAAAAATGTTAACAATCAGGTTGAAACTTATTTTTGAAGCAAACGTTTTGGGTGATTGATGCAGGCTAAAATCATCTGTGATTTCTTTAAAATATTGACTTAAACAAGTAACTGAAGGTTTTTAGAAAACATTTTGTAAATACATTCTTAATCATGTGCAGTCAACATGTATACATATTTGAGTAGTTAAAGTAATGTAATATTTAACCTAACCTTGCTGAAAATTAGTTAATTATTTTATTTGTATAAATCTTGTTCATCAGTCACTTTTTTCAACTTCATCAATGCTTTATTTTTTTTTACTTGCCAAATGCAAGCTCTGTATGGATATGTATTGTAGGGAATATATTGGTACGTTTTTAAGGTGGAAAGGATGTAAATTAACTTTTACCTAAGTAGCTGTTATTTCTACTTGTATAACTTTTACCTAAGTAGCTTTTATTCCTAATTGTATATTACTTGAAATGTGCCATGTCATAAGTTGTGTATGACTACTTATACTGTATGCTAACACAATCTTTTGATTTAATACTACATCTCATTTATCTTCAGATTTGACTTAATTCAGTCTGGGTCACAACTCAGTGCTGTTCTTACTACTTTTTCCCACTCAGTATTATTTCACATAACAAATAAAAGACCACGGTTGTTTTGTTGTAGTGTAATGAAATGCACTAAAACTTGACAATAGTGGGCTGATGTGAACCAACAGAACAGTGTAGGTGCAGGATATAATAATAATGTTAGATTCTGTGTAGTTCCTTATGCCAAATTTTGACAATACTATACATATGAATATGTACAGGAACCCCCATCCCAATATTACAGACAGGTTAGTTTGAACCCCCGGAAAATACTGAATATCCTGGGGAACCAACATGAAACACAAACCTACACCCTTGTATATACAAATACACACACACATCAAATTAATTTTTGGTCTAGTGAAACCTAAATGACCTCTGCGGTCATTGTTTCATATTGTGGATTTTTCAGTTTATTAAATAAACCTGAAGGCTACATGCTCAGGAGTCTCACCTGTCAGGAGTCTACAACAATTTATTGCTTTTTGAAATCTGTGCGGATAACACCTGAGAAATTTAAGGCACAAAATGGAATGTTGTAGTGGGGCTATATACTATACAGTGTAAATTACTTTGTGTGTGAAATTTAGTACCATATTTTGTACTTCTAACTCGCTAGCCTGTGTGCAGTGACATTACCGTCTGTTACAAAATGCCTCAAGTTTAAACACAGCAGCGGTTTGATTACTGAACTGGGTTACTGTGCAATTAATTTTTTTTCTTCTATGTTTGATGAAAAAGTAAAATATGTTGAAAGATTTTTGTTGTGTTTTTCCACCTTTGGGTTAGTTTTCCAGGTAACTTCAATTGCGTATTGCAAGTCTTGCAAATTAGTTAACAATTAGTTAAAGGCTTTTTCCCTGGCTGAATTAACATTGACACTATTAAAAAATAGCTACATTTAAAGTGATATGTTTTTAACTTTCAAGCAAAGGATATTCTTGGTATACTTTGCTTGAAAAGGTGAAAGGTTAGTGTTGAAGTATTGCAACTAAAATTTCCTCATGTTTAATTACTGCTATAATTAAACAGATTAGAGATTGTTAGAGGACTTTTGGAAAAAAATCAGTTTCAAGACATTAGGGGAACCTGAAGGCCCCCACCATTTCAGTTCAGTCCTATTGGTGGAACGTCCAACTTTATTGGCTGATCCATCCTGATGACAGTTGGTCATTAGCTAACTTCCACGCAATTACAGGGAACACTGAGGCTGTACACACTTTCAGTTACAGTTTCAGAGGGTAGCCAATAGGCCTTTGTGGCTGTTTGAGCATAATTTAGTGCTATAAGAATGCCCTACAACCAAAACCATTGGAATAAAGTTTAGATAATTTTCATGTAGTCTTTATGTGGTGTTCAATGCAGGCCTACATTCAATTAAATGTTTTTTACATAGAGCCTGACATTCCTGATTTTGTCCTTGCTCTGTAACACTGGTCCACCAATTTAGAAAATAAATATCTAAAATGCATTATAATTATTGTACAGAGAATTAAACAATGTAGACTACCCTATGGTTGTTGACTCATTTACAAGCCAATCTTTAAAATGCAATAATGACTCTAAAACTTGACAATTGAGATGCACATATTACAACTTTTATTATATGTCTCTATGCTTTTATTCATAATCTGTAGTATTTATATTACAACCGCAAGGGCCAGCTCTAGCCTTTTGGGGGGCCTAAGCAAAAACTGCTCCTTAGCAGTTGGGGCCCTAAGTGGACGGGGGCCCTAAGCAACCGCTTATTTTGCTTACGCCTAGAACCGGCCCTGACAACCTCTATTATCTGTTATAGTCTACACTGCACGCTGTGTTGGTGAAGTGACTGCATCCCTGACTAGCTCTACTATGATCCTAATAACCTTGTGATTAAGGCAGTACCCTTTTAAATGTTCAGTATCATTGTGTTTCTAAAATGTCGACCTGATTACGAGGCGGATTGCCGGTAGCAGCCGTTTTAGGATTGTTTGTGATTCGGTCTTAGTGACTTAGGAGTCCTCTTGACTACTTTAACTTTTCACAGATTTAGGAGCTGGTTTTAGCAATAAGGTATATCTGCAGACCGCAAGTCGGGGGCATTACTTAATATGGGGGTTCCTGAACATTAAGTTACGCCCACTGATGTTCGCCATTGGTCAGTTTGGGGTCATCCTGGTTTGACACACAGTTCGACGCTAGGTGTTATGTACGGGTATGACGTCATTACGTTGAGTGTGCTAATGGAGGAAGAAGAGTTAACAAACGTTACAACTTTATCTCAGAGTCCATGTGATTTCATTCAATATCTTTTGGCAAGATATAACACTAGGTTCAAGCGGTTCAAGCATTGATATAGAAAACAAAAGTGTATTTGCTTTGACTACATGTTGAAAAAGCGCTCTAGTCTGATTATGCTTGTACCAATTATGTAAAATTAAATGGTATTTTCAAATTGTATTTTGTTTCAGGATTAAAATCGTTTGACAACATACAATTCAAATATATTAATCTGAAGACTGAAGTGCCTCTAAAAATAGTTTTAAATGTTTTGGTTACAGTCAAGAATGAGACACTGGTGGTTTAGAAAGCTTCTGAGTGCAGTTATAATAGACACATGCATACATACACATGCACAGTCATACTCACTATGCCTGCCATGGTCAGTTTCTTTGAGCAGCCATTGCTTGGTTATATGTGATAGAGTAGAGGGCCATCATTAGGAGGTTGATGGTTGAGAATGCCGCTTATTGCAGTTACAATATAATTGATCTGAGCTCTACATGTTACAAAGTGAAACAGACCTCTCTTTTGCACAAGTTTATAAAGGATTACCATTTATGCATTTTCCATAGATTCAACATATTACACAAATGTGAACATGCTGTGTAAGGTACATTGTGCGATGGACCTGTGAGCAACAATTTCAGTGTCAGTTAAACTGTTCTGAAGGTCCTTGGCTGAGACCTGTGGGTTCTGCTGTGTAGATCTGACCAGTTCTCATACAAATCATTGTAATGGTTTCTCCTTCCTTTGACTTGCACTGTTCAGTTTAACAGCAATGTTCTAGAAAGTTGAAATTGGTAACTGGAAGTGTTGAATTTTCTGTAGCCTGTTGCAGAAAGGTGGCAAGTTTCAATTTGCATCATGTAGAAGTCAGGTCAACATCTGTTTACAGAAATATTAATTTTTCCGGGGATGCCTGGAACAAGCACATTTTTCATTCTAGAGTAATGACTTGGTTATGGACTTAAAACATTGTTGGGAGGAATATAAGTGTTACATGTGTTGGAATTGAGTATCTGAGGTCTAATTTAACCCTTATCCTAAAAGTTGATTTAATAACATAAATTACAAGCAGAACAGGTCTAAAAGAGCAAAACAGACATTACTGAAAGTCAATTAATGTAATCCAAAAGCATGAAGTTAATGGCATAACCTAAAAATACAAAATTAAATGATAGGCCAGTTAAATAATTTAACATTTATTCACCTGATAAAATATTTTAAACATTACATTCCAACACTGACAAAACTAAACTGTTTATGTACTGTGTATTCAGCTTTGCCCAGATTCTGTAGGCATTGGTTTCATCCTATCATGTTGTATGGCCAGGTTAACACTTCCAAAACACTGTCCAGTTTACTCTTGCTAAACAACTGATGTTTCTTGTCTCATCAAACTATATTGTGTTTTCTGGATCTTGTAATTTTTGTTGTGTGGAAACCAGCATTAGCTGATGGTTTAAAGACAGCTAATAGGTATCCTCATCAACAAAAATAATTAACAGAGAAGCTCAAAATTATAACTAAGTCCTCCTTTGTCTATTTCATCCATGAATGTTTCAGTGTCTTCAAAAGTATTAAACAAAAACATGAATGGGGCGAGAGCTTCTTGTTCTTCCTCTAGAGTTTGAGGCCTCTCTGAGCATCTGCACTGCACCCTGTATTTCCTCATCATTCAGGGGTGAGAACTTGTACCCGGTCTCAGAAGAGGCCCGTGTTGGCATTTACCCAGGCAACAGCATCCCCCAGGTCAACAACGCATCTTGGCAACTGAAATGAAAGATCACAACAATCACTTTGAAGTAGAGGTGTACAAAGTACAAAGTAAAAGTACTCAACTGGGTTCGGCTGTGTTCACCACTTTAGGGAAGTATCTAATTAAGATATAAGTAACCAGGTAAAGGGATTTCAAAACTAACCAGTGATCAATAAAATAAAAAGGAAGAGTGTAAATGATCAATTAAGGTCATTGGTTAGTTATGAACTCTGTTTAAGTAATTTAGCTCATCCTTAGCAACTTCCCAAAACTGGTGAACATAGCCACATACATCTACTTTTTACACCACTGCATAGAAGATGGCCATGGCAAATTATTATTTTGTTTACATTTCTAAATAATGACAACAATGTGTATGAAGCTAAAAATAATTGGATCTTGCCTGCTTGCATATAGTGACAGGTGCATCATGCATCTTTAGTTAGTTATAACGTACCCTAATTAACTAGAGCTGGCTAACAAGTAGCCTACCTCGTGGCGTAGCTCGCTATCTTTAAACGTAGCTGTAAGGGTTGTCGTATCTCAGATTCAAAGAAATTTAGTAGATAAGCGATCTTAGTGAACACGTTGACTATCCCTAAATATATAGCTAGAGTTTGTCATATGGAAGCACTTACCAAAATCTCCGTCACTGACCCTGTAATTTTTCCTTCATAAACGAAAGCACTAAATCAAAAACACCACACCAATTGAAACCGTCAATGGGCGTAACTTAATATTAAGGAACCCCCATATTAAGTTATGCCCCAGACTTGCGGTCTGCAGATATACCCTCCTCGGTTTTAGCGCTAAAATGCATTGTGAAATAATCTTAGAATACACATTTTGGAGTCCTAAAAAAAATTAGGACTGACACGCCCATTGTTTTTAAGTTTCTCCTAAATCAGCTAGCTGGGAGCTACTTTTAGCGTTAAGATGTTTTGTGAAAACGGCCCCTTATCCTGTTTATATTTGTATTTTCTATTTTATTAAACAAGAGCACATCCATATAGTTTTAATAGAATCTCTTTCTGTTGTTCCCTTTGCTGTGTCAAATAAAATTGTGTGAAGCTTTAACATCTTTATAATTCTGAGAGAACAGATATGAAACACTAGTCTTACTTTTAAGATAATGGACTGATGTTCCTTGAGTTGAACATAGGTAGCCGCCAAACATTTTGTAGGGCAACAACCAATCACTTTTTACTATTATAAAAAAATCCAGGTATGGACAACTGCCCGTTAGTCCGCAATAGCTAATCACCTAATAAAAAAATTGCATTTATTTAAAAAATATATATTTTTACCAAATCGCCTGTGACCTGCCAGATGGTCCCCCGGCTACACCCCCGGAAAACTCGTGCATTACTAATACACTAATGCATTACCTACCAAAATATCCAGTGGAAGTAAATAAGCCTTGCCTTTTGTTAGGAAACGAAACTGAAAAGTATAGGCTGTATAAACTGCATAATCCTGACATTTTCAGTAGACTTTGGACAGAGTCAACCAGTTGACTGATGAAGAATCGAGGGTAAGAAAGCCTATTGTGATTTTCTACTTTGCCATATAATATTGTGAGAATCAGATGTCTAAAGTATTAATTGACCTCGATACAACGGATTACTAATTGTTCAATTATCACGGAGATGGCACGCCTAAGGTATTACACGTGGTTTATGGGACAATTGTTGACTATAGGCTAATGTCCCTGTTGTGTTGATAGAAAAGAGATACCGTTTTTATACAGTTCTGCATGGGATATCAATTAATTAAAAATCTATTACATCGTTATTCAATGATATCGATTTTTCATAACCTAGATAATAAGCAAGTAAATGTTATAATTAATTACTGCCGATTAAACTCAACTCTATTTACAAAGACGAGCAAGGATTGCCGTACTGAAACTCGGAAGTCACATAACGTTGTAATAATCAAAAACGATTAGTTGAAAACCGAAGGAAAGAATGCCAACAAAACTCAATCAATTCTAGCGTAATTCGTGGTAGAATTAGCGCGTCTGGCCCCAAGGAAGGGAGTTTCTTATTGGGACGGTCTCATTTAAAACCTTTATTTTTATTATTGTGGTGGGGGGCAATTGCAATTCATCTGCTGCTAACATCTGCTCCTACGCCCTTGGTTTCCTAAATACTTTTCTATGACGAGTAATTGAAAGTGAAACTTTCAGACTGATGAATCATTGTGCTTTGTAGCCTCATAGCCTGTTATGGTACGGAAATAAAGTTAGTAATGTATTCCAACCTGGTCTCATTGGAATACGTAAACCTTTATACGTAAATCTATGGCACCCAATTTCGTATGAAATGTTACGTTACGTTAGGTTACATTACAATGCGCTACCAAAACGTATAAAACATTACATAGTGGCTAAAACGTAATGTTAAGAACACTAGTAAAACATATTATATGTTACAAACACTAGACAAACGTCATATTTTACAAACGCAACGAAAACATATATGTTACAAATGCTACTAAAACATACCATATATTACGAATTTACACAAAACATCCAAGCCATGTCTCGAACTGGCGATGTTCAGCTTTGCAGACGGGCATCCTACCCACAGTTCCAAATAGGGAGATCAGATTTACAGGGACGAGTAATGGCCTTACCAAGGTCCCTACAATATGCAATAAATGCATTTTCACGTCGAGTTAACATTAGGTATCACAGCGCTGGGGTTGAGGTTAGGGTTAAGGTTTGGGTTAAGGTTATAAAACAGAAAATGTTAGGTTAAGGTTTGGTTAGGTATCACAGCACTGGGGTTAATGTTAGGGTTTGGGTTAAGGTTAGAGAACATAGCACTGGGGTTTAGGTTAGGGTTAAGGTTTGGGTTGGAGCAGTGGGTTGTGCACCCATCTGTGGCACTGAACCTAACGTAATATATCTTACGAATTCGGCTATCAAAGATTTTCGTAAAATAGTTTATGTATTCCAATGAACCCAGGTTGCATACTCAGACATTCAACGGAGATTCACTGTTCACATATTTAAATATGAATAACTTCCATTCTTCACATATTTGTCTTTTCTATGCAAAAAAGTGTGAGATTTTTTAAGGCATATTTTATTTAATTAAGTGCAAATTATTCTAGAAAGGGCTGGATAAATTTAACAACCTTTGAATTGCTGAAAAAATTAAGTTCAGATTTGATATAATTTTTCAAGTTTTGAAAATATGCATTTATTCACAATAACTTTCATAGAACATTCTCTTTTCTTTCTTGAGATGAATATTAGTGAATACTTTTCCATTTTCTGTCCATTCCTTTGGGAACTTTGCACAACTTCAGACCTGGGACAAGCTCTGACCTAGCTGAAGCTATCCTATTACTTCAACTGCCTCGTTACGCCCCTGTGACGCTCAATGCATAATGATGTGTTGCGTTTGTATTGGATTGGACCAAAGGTACATTTGCCTACGCTAGAGGTTTCCAGATTGCACTTATGTGACACATTTCTGTCTCATGACACATTTCACTTCATGAATTGATGCAGCTATGTTTGGCTGAAACAAGGTATATTTGCATACACTGAATCCATTCGAAACTAAGGTAACAAAGCCTATTTTAATTATATACCTTTACAACTGTAAGAACTTCATGAGCATACACTCTGAGTATAGGTGTATTTATGTGTTAGTATCTGCATGGGTATGGGTGTGAGTGAGGGCTGTAAAAATGTTTTTAAAGCAATATTAGAATATTTCTAAATAAAAAAATATTAATTGGAATAATATTAGAATATCTACATTAAAATGAATGTGAAAAATATATTTTAAACTTTGTTCAGTGATTTGGCCTTTTTTGTGAACTTGAGGGCATTATGCAACACAATGGAGTTTAGCCGCACTCACTGCTCACATGTGCATAACATATAGCAAATACCCATAAAATGCAGCACATAGATATGAAATAGCCATGAAATCTAATTGTGAAGTGGAAGTGTCTAGGAGCAACAACAGCCCAGCCACGAAATGGTAGGCTATGCGCACCAGAGTTGGGCCGCCAAGTGCTGAAGGGCGTAGCGTGTAAAAATCTATCATCCCCTATCATCTGTTTGTATCGCTCACCACAAACTGCCTCTGGATGCAACATCAGCACAATAAATGCACGTCGGGAGCATCACAAAATGGGTTTCTATATCCGAGCAGCTACACGCAAGCCTCGCATCAACATACGCAATGTCAAGGCACTTCCCTGTCCAAGCATGACTGTGCCCCTTTGCACAAAGCTGGATCCATAAAGACATGGTTCAATGTGGTTGGTGTGGAGAAGCTGTAGTGGCTTGCACAGAGCCCTGACATCAACCCCACTGAAACCCCACTGGGATGAATTGGAACGCCGATTGTGAGCCAGGCCATCTTGTCCAACATCAGTGCCCGACCTAACGAATGCTCTTTTGGCTGAATGTGCACAAATTCCAACAGAGACACTCCAAAATCTTGTGGAAAGCCTTCCCACAAGATTGGTGGCTATTATAGCTGCAAAGGGGGGGGGGGGGACTCCATATTAATGCCCACGGTTTTGAAATGTGATGTTCAAGCTCATATACAGTTGTGCTCATAAGTTTGCATACCCTGGCATTGATTTTGAAAATATGACTGATCATACAAAAAAAATATTTTATGTAAGGATTGTGATCATATGAAGCCATTTATTGTCACATAGTTGTTTGGCTCCTTTTTCAATCATAATGAGAACAGAAATCACCCAAATGGCCCTGAGCAACAGTTTACATACCCTTGAATGTTTGGCCTTGTTACAGACACACAAGGTGAAAATGGCAATTAAAGGTGAAATCCCACACCGGTGGCTTTTGAAATTGCAATTTGCTTTACAAATGGTACTTATTTTACCAATTCTCCAAGGGTATGCACACTATTGAGCACAATTGTAGGTGTGATGGTCAGGTGTCCACATACCTTTGGCCATATACTGTATGTTTGAGAAGTAACAGTAAATGTCTGTCTGAATATAAAACCAACTTGACCTTGGTGTTGATCCTTTCAGACAGATTACTTCAAGATGAAGTGTCCTGGATGTGGACATCAAGTTGAGGAATCACACAAATTCTGCAATGAATGTGGCCTCAAATTATTTACCCAATCCCAAATCTGCATCTCAGGTAATATATTTTTTTGTGACCAAGTTTTTATTTTATTTTATCAATTTCTTTCCCAATTAGGCAACATATTAACAGTAATACTCCAATAAATTCATATTTAGCTTCATACTGCATATACAGTATCTCACAAAAGTGAGTACACCCCTCACATTTCTGCAAATATTTGATTATATCTTTTCATGTGACAACACTGAAGAAATGACACTTTGCTACAATGTAAAGTAGTGAGTGTACAGCTTGTATAACAGTGTAAATTTGTCTGTCCCTTCAAAATAACTCAACACACAGCCATTAATGTCTAAACCGCTGGCAACAAAAGTGAGTACACCCCTAAGTGAAAATGTCCAAATTGGGCCCAATTAGCCCTTTTCCCTCTCCAGTGTCATGTGACTCATTAGTGTTACAAGGTCTCAGGTGTGAATGGGGAGCAGGTGTGTTAAATTTGGTGTTATCGCTCTCACACTCCCTCATACTGGTCACTGGAAGTTCAACATGGCACTTCATGGCAAAGATCTCTCTGAGGATCTGAAAAAAAGAATTGTTGCTCTACATAAAGATGGCCTAGGCTATAAGAAGATTGCCAAGACCCTGAAACTGAGCTGCAGCATGGTGGCCAAGACCATACAGTGGTTTAACAGGACAGGTTCCACTCACAACAGGCCTCGCCATGGTCGACCAAAGAAGTTGAGTGCACGTGCTCAGCGTCATATCCAGAGGTTGTCTTCGGGAAATAGACATATGAGTGCTGCCAGCATTGCTGCAGAGGTTGAAGGGGTGGGGGGTCAGCCTGTCAGTGCTCAGACCATACACTGCACACTGCATCAAATTTGTCTGCATGGCTGTCGTCCCAGAAGGAAGCATCTTCTAAAGATGATGCACAAGAAAGCCCGCAAACAGTTTGCTGAAGACAAGCAGACTAAGGACATGGATTACTGGAACCATGTCCTGTGGTCTGATGAGACCAAGATAAACGTATTTGGTTCAGATGGTGTCAAGCGTGTGTGGTGGCAACCAGATGAGGAGTACAAAGACAAGTGTGTCTTGCCTACAGTCAAGCATGGTGGTGGGAGTGTCTTGGTCTGGGGCTGCATGAGTGCTGCCGGCACTGGGGAGCTACAGTTCATTGAGGGAACCATGAATGCCAACATGTACTGTGACATACTGAAGCAGAGCATGATCCCCTCCCTTCGGAGACTGGGACGCAGGGCAGTATTCCAACATGATAATGACCCAAAACACACCTCCAAGACGACCACTGCCTTGCTAAAGAAGCTGAGTGTAAAGGTGATGGACTGGCCAAGCATGTCTCCAGACCTAAACCCTATTGAGCATCTGTGGGGCATTCTCAAACGGAAGGTGGAGGAGCGCAAGGTCTCTAACATCCACCAGCTCCGTAATGTCGTCATGAAGGAGTGGAAGAGGACTCCAGTGGCAACCTGTGAAGCTCTGGTGAACTCCATGCCCAAGCGGGTTAAGGCAGTGCTGGAAAATAAGGGTGGCCACACAAAATATTGACACTTTGGGCCAAATTTGGACATTTTCACTTAGGGGTGTACTCACTTTTGTTGCCTGCGGTTTAGACATTAATGGCTGTGTGTTGAGTTATTTTGAGGGACAGCAAATTTATACTGTTATACAAGCTGTACACTCACTACTTTACATTGTAGCAAAGTGTCATTTCTTCAGTGTTGTCACATGAAAAGATATAATCAAATATTTTGAGAAATGTGAGGGGCGTACTCACTTTTGTGAGATACTGTACATACATACATACATACGCACATTGCTACACATAAATCTACATGTCTACAAATATAGTTCACATACCGTACATAAAACCACATTTCTATATAATATACTCATTCTTCAGGTAATGATGTACCCTCTCAAGCACTCATATATATACACATTTACGTAAATATACAAACACACCTATACATACATATGTACACATACACAGATTGCTAAGACGTATGTATGTTAAAGCAAAATAGCTACCAATCCCCCCTTTCCCACCCCAACCTCCCCCTCTCCTGATGCACTCATTAATAAATATAAGGGAAAAATAAATAAATGAAATAATAATAAAAATAAAGAAAAAAAATGTATATATGAATTCAAAAATATAATATGAAAAACATTTTTATATTAAAGTTATACCATTTTGTTTCTCTTGCAATTCTTTGGGCTTAACGTATTTTCCTACATTTCAAGCTTTAACTAATATCATTCCTTACAAATTCAAAAATCATTGTCCAAGCCTTAATTGTTCCTTGACTAGCACAATTCATTCTTGCTGTTGATAATTCCAGTGATATAACCTCTAAAAGATACTGACTCCATTGATTAAAAGGGATTCATTGCCTTCTAAGAGACAACGTCTTTTTTGCGTCTTTTTTAAGATTTAAAGTGCTATCATCATTTAGTAACAGAATAGGTGCAAGGCATTGAATATTTACATTTTTTATAGCTTTTATAGCTTTTTTATATTTTTTTGTCTAGCTGTCTAATCTAATACAAACCATTGTGGGCCATTGAGCTTTGTTCAGGATAATGAGATCACAGCAGTCAAATTTTCAGATGGGACCACATCAGAGCGACACACATCCGTGACCTGTGACGCAGAGGATGAACAAAATGCACCAACAGGGAGCAGGACTGAGACACCCCTGATGCACTCCAGTGAAGAACCAGGTGGAAATGTCAGGGAAAAGGTGCCTAACACCCACTAGAAAACACAATATATGCAGTCTGAGGATTGCTAAATCTGAGCAATTTCATAACAGTTGACATAAGTGGCTATAATGTTGTATTTCTTGGCATAGACAAGCTAGAGCCTTTTTTATGTCTCATGAAATAAGGCTTATAACGTATCTCTATGAGTATTTTTCTACATTTCTTTAAATGACTATCATTAGGTCAGAATGTTTTGATTATTATTATGAAGTTATAAAATCAATGTTTCTTAGTGTCTTGTCAACTTGGTGCTATTATGAAATGACATCAAGGGCACCCAGTGAAATTAACAGGGAAGGGGAGTGTTTTTATTATAGTATGTTACAAGGCTTCATTTGTTCATACTTCGTTTGCAGAGTGAAGACTCCTCCAGTATTACTGAACACAGTACAGAGACGTGTCAAGAGGAAGAGAAGTCGTCTGCAACTCCAACCATTCCTACAGCCTCTCCAATCCCATCACCCCATCAGAGACCACCAGAACACCAAGACACACATCCAACCATTCCTATAGCCTCTCCAATCCCATCCCCCCATCAGAGACCACCAGAACACCAAGACACACGTCCATCAGAGGTAGATGTGGGCACCCCAATGAATGAGCCGAACACTGGCCTACCCAGTCCTACATCAGTTACGCAGGAGTTGCCTGAGAAGACACCAGAGACAGCTGATCTGAACACAGGAGGGCCTGTTTTAGACTCAACCCAGCCAGCCAGGAAACCCCCAGATGAGAACATCCTGAAGGGAACATCACAGGAGTCAAGAAAATCAACAAAAAGCCTTGAAAATGACGGTAACACACACATTAAAGTTCCAGATGAGCTGAAGACATCTAGTAACCAGACCATCAGGAATATCGAGAATGAAGCAAACTCACAGAAGTGTGCTGAAAAATCAGAAATCCCTGATGATCAGAGGGTTTCTGACCCAACACGTGAACCAAATAACAGTCAGACACAACCTCCTGGTCCTCCTCGCTTAGCAACGCCGGAGTTACCTGAGAAGACAGGCTCATCCACAGATGAGAGCAAGTATCTGGTCAAAGGAGAACACTGCTCAGCTTCAAGTCTCCCAGACGGGCAGAGGTCATATAAAGACGCTCTAATGGGGGCCTCTAAAGAGACACTGGTTGGTCTGTCCCGCAGGCCGGAGTTTGGGGCCAATCGCCAGAGAGAAAATGAATCTAACTCATCCCATGAAGCAGAGGTAATACAAAGTTTTCTATCTAGTTATTTTTGGGAATGAACTGCACTTTATAGTACCGTAGCCACACTCTAAAAGGAAAAGCTTCTTGGAGGGTCATTTAGGGCTTCATCACACTGAAACTGTGGAGGAACCCCTATAAGTTCTCCAAGAACCATTTCTTTTTAGTGTAGGGTATAGGTCACTCTTAGGGTTAGGTTAGGGTTAGGGCTAGGATTAGTATATCGTTGAAATGTTGTTGACATTTGGTAAAAATCTACTTAAACATCTACAAACCCTCTCCATGGAACTATTCAAATAAAACATACCGATCTTGCATTCATTTAGGCTGGCAACAAGCCTCAAGAATCAACAGATGTGTTTTCCAAGCCAAACCAGGAACCAGAGAATCTGAGTAATGTCAGTGGTAATGTTTCCAAGTCCTCTATGGCTGACCCCTTACCTGCAAATAAAGACATGCCCCCAAACCAACGCAGTGAAGACAGATTCCAGCAGGAGTCCTGGAATGACAAGCCGATGTTGCCTCTGTTGTAAGTTTAGCTTTTATAGACACTGTCCCTTCCACTTTTTTAATCCTTTTTTTTTTTTGGTTTATTCACGAAGCTTCTATTTCATTAGCCAGTTTTCAGATTGCCCCTTGGCAATGTTTGGCTGTTCCAAAACTTCAAAATCAAATGTTACATTTACAATTCTGTTACAGAAAAGCAGACTAATTCTAATGTGATTTGAACTAAAGCTGTTTTGAGTCTGAGCTCATCATCTTCGAGAATTTACTAAATATTTTTCTGTAATCCAAATAGATCACAAAACACAAAAACATTACCTGGCAATGAAAACATCACTGTATACTTCCATGCCATTATATCCAAAAACTACAAACTGAACCCTCAACATGACAAGATATTCTTGAGGTCTGGATGCTTGTTTGGAGATTGGAATAAAGATTGTGTGGAAATGAATATCACCTGGTAGGAACTACTTCAAATAATTTGATTTCACAATCAAGTGTGTTTAGGAAAATAATATTAATTTTACATATTAAAACTTACTACTAAAATAACTTTCACCAACAACTGAATGTGTCATTTCTAGATAGGTTAATGGATTTCAACCTGTTTTTGCCATAATATTTTAGTTGCTATGTCTGTTGTTTACACAGGAATTTGGGGAAGGATAGATTTCTGGTTGCAGGAAAAGTGATGCTGTCCATCATGAATAAGAATGAAACCTATTACATACCCTACAAATATTATGTTCATAAATGGAATGGGAAGATGTATGAAGGCAATTTTGAGCAAATAATTCAGACATCCTCAAACCAAATTTGCAACCGGGTTTTGATCATCAAGGGATATCTTTTGACGCATCAAGGTACAGAAGAAATTGAAATGACAAGTTCCTTATTATCCTGTCTTACACAGGATTAAATTGTTAAGGAGATTTAGTAAAATATTTAGATGTACATTGCTAAAAAAAAAATAAGGGAACACTTAAATCACACATCGGGTCTCAGTGAACTAAATGTATTAAAGATCAAAATCTTTACTGTACATTGTGTAACTCGTTGAGAACAAAATTACGTAACAACAGTCAATGGAAACCAAAATCACCAACCTATTGAGGGCTGGATTCAAACTCACGCTCAAAATCAAAGTAAACTATTGAAATCACAGACTGTTCCAAGTTGTGTGAATCTCATCACGGAAACTCATAATGTGACTCAGTAGTGTGTATGGCCCCCACGTGCCTGTATGCACTCCCGACAACATCTGGGCATGCTCCTGATGAGACGGCAGATGGTGTCCTGGGGGATCTCCTCCCAGACCTGGATCAGGGCATCAGTGGATCCTCGACAGTCTGTGGCGCCACTGGGAGGCGTCAGATGCACCAATATATAATGTCCCAGAGGTTCTCAATTGGATTCAGGTCTGGGGAATGTGAGAGCCAAACAATGACATCAATGCCATCGTCATGCAGGAACTGCCGACACTCTGGCCACATGAGGCCAGGCATTGCCCTGCACCAGGAGGAATCCAGGGCCTACTGCACCAGCGTAAGGTCTGACGATGGGTCTGAGGATTTCATCCCGGTACCTAACAGAAGTCAGGGTACCGTTGGCTACCACGTGGAGGTTAGTGCAAACCTCCAAAATATGCTTCCCCAGACCATCACTGACCCACTACCAAACCGGTCATGCTGGAGGATGTTGCAGGCAGCATAATGTTCGCCACGGCGTCTCCAGACTCTTTCACGTCTGTCACGTGCTCAGTGTGAACCCGCTCTCATCTGTGAAGAGAACGGGGCGCCAATGACGGACCTGCCAATTCTGGTGTTCTCTGGCGAAAGCCAATCGAGCTGCACGGTGCTTGGCTGTGAGCACATGTCCCACTAGAGGACGGCTCTGGCAGTGCTCCTCCTGTTCCTCCTCGCACAAAGGAGCAGATACCGGTCCTGCTGCTGGGTTGATGCCCTTCTACGGCCCTGTCCAGCTCTTCTCGTGTAACAGCCCATCTCCTGGTATCTCCTCCATGCTCTTGAGGCTGTACTGGGAGACACAGCAAATCTTCTTGAAATGTCACGTATGGATGTGCCATCCTGGAGGAGCTGGACTACCTGTGCTACCAGAATGGGCTGCAGGTAGCGCCTCATGCTACCAGTAGTGACAAGGACACTAGCAAAACACAAAACTAGAGAAGAATCAGTCAGGAAGGATAAGGAGAGAGCAATTGTCTGTGGCCACCACCTGCAAAACCATTCCCTTTTTGGGGGTTGTCTTGCTGTTGCCTCTCCAGTGCACCTGTTGTCACGTTCATTTGCACCTAAACAGGTGACATTGATTCACAATCGCTTATGCTTCCTAACTGGACAGATTGATATCCCTGAAGTTTAATTGACTTGGTGTTATACTGTGAGGATTACGTGTTCCCCTAATTTTTTGAGCAGTGTATTAAAATATGTTTATAAGTCACTATGCTATTTAACTGAAAATGGGTAACAAAACATTGAAATTGAAATTAAACATTTTTTTAAACATTTTTTACCTTAAATTTATATTATTTCTTCTTAAGGCGAATGGCACCAGTATGATGATATCATATATCCAGAACTGAAAAAAAGCTGGATTCCATTTTGGGATACTCCTGTTGAGGCCGATGTGGTTAAGGGAAGAGGACTAGCTGGAAAAGTGATGCTGAAAACCATCTTTGACCTTCTGAAAAACTGGAGTGAAGTGAATGTGCAAAACTTCTTATCACAACTCCAGCAGTTCTATTTCACATACAGCTCTCCTTGTGTCCACGATGGCATGACAAAACCATGTGGTTTACCATTTGGAAAAACAGAGGTACTACTTTTTACTGAATTTTATAATACGCTTCTTAAAATAGTTATTCTGATATGGCCAATGTTTCATATTTCGATTTCAAATGTGAAAATCTCTTAGGTCATTCTTTAAAATGATGTGCATCTCCTCCATATATATTCTCAGGTGAACATCCTTCTGAAAGAGTTCATGGCGAAAAACGTAGCTCCTCAGTCCCAAAAGAGTGGAGGAAACCCTGAGGTTTTTATCTCTGACCCACTGAAAGCAGGAATTGTTATCCTGCTGGTGTATCACGAGTTCGAAATGAAAGAGGACAACAGAAGTCAGCTTGCTTTTCTATGTCAGTGGCTCTGCCTGCCTAAAAATCCAAGAGAAGATTTCTTTGCCTACTGGACAGAATTTATCAAAGGCCTGCCAAACACAGCTGGGTACATTTTCATTGTCTTTTACTTAAAACATCACAACACAGATTTCAATTATGCCAAAATAATAAGTTGTATGTTTTTAAGGACGAACGTTTCCTGTTATGAATCATGTGCTACCTTATCTCTTCTCCAGTGTGGCAGACATAGTTGAGTCACTGTGCATCCGTGCAAGAGAGGAGAGAGTTGAAAATTGGATCCTGGTCATTCCCCTACTGCATCTGCTTAAAGGAACCAGCAAGCCATTTGAGCCCATTTCACTGACCATGGATCTACTGTCTGACAACTGGATCGGGCTTAAAGGCATCAGAACGACAGACCGCTGTGAAGACACCAGGTATGGACCAGAGACAACTGTTTGATAGTAAAGTTGCGTTTGTTGGTATCCTATATTTATTTAATGAACTGATTTTTTTATTCTGATCAGAACCCAAGCTGGTAGGTTTTCTCACTGTACATTGCCTGTGTTAGTGTTTCACAATCTTAACAAGACCCCAACTCTAAATCCAGGGCGATGATGAATCTCATGACACAGCACAAACATCTGGTCGAGGTGGATCATCTGCTTGTGCGATCCTGGATGCTCCTGCTGCAGTTGGAAGACTTGCCAGGCTTTGTGTCGGCCATCGATGTGGGTGTCCTGGACACTCTTCGCTGTCTACAGTTCAGGCTTACAGTGACGTCTGGAACATATAACTTTGACCATATGGTATGTTTCCTTGGTTGGATTTAGGTTCAGTTAACAATAAGTAAAACTACTATTCAGTTCACTGTAATGGTAGCTGCAAATGTAGATATGTAACTCTAGATGAGACCAATCACGTTGTTAATCCATATTGCTGCTTTGAGGAATTACTGATCTATTGTTCCTAATAACAACATGTCATTATTTACCTAGCAACCGGTGGGAAAGTTACTGTTACATCTTATTGCAAAAATGAGTGGACATGAAAACAGGTAAATGGTATTTTAACAGTCTATGTGCTCTAGCAATTTAGATTTAAAGTACAGAATGCATGTTATGTATCTTTTCAACTGTTCAGATATTAACTCATACAGTATTCAGTTTCTAGTCCCCCCCACTCGAAAGACAAAGTCCTTTGTAATGAATGAAAATAGTCAAATGTGTAGTATTTCGTCCCACATTACTTGCACTTATTAACTACTCCAGTTTGACGTCTTCGATTTTTATGTTTATTACCTACATAACCTAACCTACCTGCCATAACATTGGTTAATTGCAGGTAGTGACCCAAAATCTCTTTAACTTTCTGACTCATCAATTTTATGATTCAATCATGATTGTCCTTAATCATTGCATTATGAGGATTGATTCATTCTCCTGTCATATACCAAGACTGATCTTTTCTAAAATCCAAAGTGGGAGTCAAATTTTTTTGTCACTGTCTAAGTAGATATGGTGTGAGTGTATAACACAGTTTGACCCTGACACATGAATTATCATTTCTTGTTTTTATTAGAGATAACAGATATGGAGGACTTTGCTTGAAAACAGCCGTGGGAGTTCTGGAGACAATCTGTAAGACAGATTCACGTCATTATGAGATTCCACTGGACTGTCTGTGTCTCATCTGTCTGACTGTAGAGAAGCTCCTTTCTGTGGGAAGCTCCTGTCCACAGGTAACGCTAAGTTAAAGTATTTTGCTTTCTAAATATCTGTCCATTTGAATATCTTTTGCAGTTCAATTCCATGTGACCAAATACAACAATATGCAGAACAATAGTTCTGGCAGACAAAATGAAATGACACAAAGGAGCCTCAATAGCATATTGTATTTCAGTAACTCTCAACTCGTTCATGTTTTTATAGTACATTTCCGTGTAACACTGGTTGACTGCAAATATATTTTAAATGTCAAGATAAATATTAATGTTATTTCACATAAATATATTAGTGTGATACTGCAAAATATACAAATTACTTTGTTCAACATCTTTTTTCTCAGTCAGAGGAAAGTAAAACAACAGAAGCCATGGAGCAGGCGCTGAAAATCATGAGGGAGTGGCGGCGAAAAACATTTCATAATAAATTGTTTACGTCACAGACAGAGACTAAGGTAGGAATGGTACATTAAATTTAAAACAATTTACTTTGTAGTAATTTAAATCTTCTTTTACATGATTAGTTAAGTATTTTGCATGGCATAGTATTTTTTATGTTCAGTGATCATCTCACAATCAGAAATTCATCATCAAGGTTCTTTTCTCTAGGTCTGGAACAGGTTGCTCTCAGTCTCTTTTGGGAACGAAGAGCTCAATGAACAATGGGGAAGTACTTTCCGGAAGGACTTTGAGGGAAAACTAAATCAGGTATTGATTATACTTAAATTACGAATAGAGTATAATTCAGTATAATTAAATCAAATATAGGGTATAATTTATTTACTGTGGCAATCTGTTATTGGGGCTGTTTAACTTGGATATTGTGGGTTACTGTGTGTAAATAAAGCTGGAAAAAGTATGATTTTATGTGTTTTCATATCAGGCTGTAAGGCAACAAAAGGTGAACATTTTGAAAGGGGTTGGTGACTTTGTATACTCACTGTATACCATAGTATAAAATACAGCTCCGGAAAAAATGAAGAGACCACTGCAGCTTTTTCTTTCCTTTCCAAAAATGTTGAAAAGGAAAGTTTTGAGTGAGGAACAGAAGAAAAAGGTGCAGTGGTCTCTTTTTCTGGATCTGTATTTAGTATACTAAAGTACAACGCACGTGGTTGCAAAATAATACACTTTAACTTTTACACCTTTTTTGGCTTGGGTTATTTTGCGATTTGAGGTAAAATGATTGCAAGCAAGCAAGTTTATTTTTATAGCACAATACATACATACAGTGGATATAAAAACTGTACACACCCCTGTTAAAATGCCAGGTTTTTGTGATGTAAAAGAATGAGACAAAGATAAATCATGTCAGAACTTTTTCCACTGTTGTGTGGAATGTGACATATAATGTGAACAATTCAATTGAAAAACAAACTGAAATCTTTGAGGGGGAAAAATGAAAAATAAAAACCTTACAATAACCTGGTTGCATAAGTGTGCACACCCTCTTATAACTGGGGATGTGGCTGTGTTCAGAATTAACCAATCACATTCAAAGTCATGTTAAATAGAAGTCATTACACACCTGCCATCATTTAAAGTAAACTCTGATCCATCACAAATAAAGTTCAGCTGTTCTAGTAGGATTTTCCTGACATTTTCTTAGTTGCATCTCAGAGCAAAAGCCATGGTCCACAGAGAGCTTCCAAAGCATCAGAGGGATCTCATTGTTGAAAGATATCAGTCAGGAGAAGGGTACAAAAGACTTTCCAAAGCATTAGACATACCATGGAACACAGTGAAGACAGTCATCATCAAGTGGAGAAAATATGGCACAACAGAGACATTACCAAGAACTGGACGTCCCTCCAAAATTGATGAATAGACGAGAAGAAAACTGGTTTCCAAGAGGCCTACAGCAACATTAAAGGAACTGCAGGAATTTCTGGCAAGTACTGGCTGTGTGCTACATGTGACAACAATCTCCCTTATTCTTCATTTGAATGGGCTATGGGGTAGGTTGGCAAGACGGAAGCCTTTTCTTACAAAGAAAAACATCTAAGCCTGGCTGAAGTTTGCAAAAACAAACATCAAGTCTCCCAAAAGCGTGTGGGAAAATGTGTTATGGTCTGATGAAACCAAGGTTGAACTTTTTGGCCATAATTCCAAAAGGTATGTTTGGCGCAAAAACAACACTGCACATCACCCAAAGAACACCATACCTGCAGTGAAGCATGGTGGTGGCAGCATCATGCTTTGGGGCTGTTTTTCTTCAGCTGGAACCGGGGCCTTAGTCAGGATGGAGGGAATTATGAACAGTTCCAAATACCAGGCAATTTTGGCACAAAACCTTCAGGCGTCCGTTAGAAAGCTGAAGATGAAGAGGAAGTTCACCTTTCAGCACGACAACAACCCAAAGCACACATCCAAATCCAAAAAATCATGGCTCCACCAGAAGAAGATTAACGTTTTGGAATGGCACAGCCAGAGCCAAGACCTGAATCCAATTGAACATCTGTGGGGTGATCTGAAGAGGGCTGTGCACAGGAGATGTCCTCGCAATCTGACAGATTTGGAGCGCTTTTGCAAAGAAGAGTGGGCAAATATTGCCACGTCAAGATTTGCCATGCTAATAGACTCCTACCAAAAAAGACTGAGTGCTGTAATAAAATCAAAAGGTGCACGTTACAGGTCACATAAAAGGCGGACAAAGTTCTGACATGATTTATCTTTGTCTCATTCTTTTACATCACAAGAACCTGGCATTTTAACAGGGGTGTGTAGACTTTTTATATCCACTGTAGAAGCAATTCAATTTGCTTTACAAAGAAAAAGAAAAAATATAAAAATACAGTAGCATAAAAAAGAATACTCAAATGAAAACATAAAAACAACATCATCATAATAAAACATAGAATAGGAACACAGAAATAGAATAAAGACGAGATAAAAACATGGAAGCTATAAAAGCTGAAAGGCTAAACAGTATGGTTAAGTTAAGTTTAAGCACTCAGTCATAGGCACGTGAAAAGAGTGTTTTTAACCTGGATTTAAAAATATATATATGTTTTGGGCATGTCTATGATCATCTGGTAGTTTATTCCAGTTGTGTGCAGCATAACTGCTAAACGCAGCTTGGCCATGTTTAATTTGGACTCTGGACTCTACTAGCTGGCCTGAGTTCATGGATCTAAGAGCCCTGCTCGGTTTATATTCTTCAAACATATCATTGACTGACTAATCTAAAAAATAACCTTGCATTATCAATAACCTTCCCGACCCACCACCATCATCAAGAAAATAAATAAAGGACAAACACAAGACCTTAAGAGATGAATTGTCATTGGGGTAAGTCATCCTATAGCCTCTAAGAGTCCCAAGATAGTCATACAGGAGCCCCGTCTAGTATAGTATGTCTCGCTAGCAGAGCTTGTCAATCACTGTCCGAGACCTACTGATCTGTTTTGTCAGTGTGTATATTATCTACCTGTAGTATAATTTTGACAAAAATCCAATGTGTTGCAAAGTGCAATCTTCTGGCATTTGGTTTGAATCTGTCCCACTGTTGTTTTAGCTAAAACACACTCGTCTGTCTCTCTCCACTGTCTCCATCAATAGAGCATAAATTCCTGAAGAAAAAAAGATATTTCAAAGCTGCACTTTTTTTTTACTGTGTATCAATCAGGAAAAGCCTATGTATCTGGTCAAAATCTACTGTGACAAGATTGAAGATATGCAGAAGACAAATCCTTCTTTGTGTGGCTCTCTGGAGAAATGTGCCATTGATGCAGTCACATCCATTTGCCAGGTGAGAATACATTTTTTGATAATGTACCTCAATTTGATCAACATTCATTCAAATACCTATTATAGCGATTGCTTGGTCCTATGTTGGGTCCTGTGTTGGGATTGGCTATTTGCCACTTCGTACCTTTTTTCCAATCAGGACAAGTCAAAACTTAGTGAGTTATTGACGGAACATGACTTCCGCAAGTTTGGAAAGCTGATGTCTGTGATAGTCCTGAAGTCCTGGCCAAAAACTGACAATGGGCTGTACGTCGAGGACGAGGAGTTGGTGATGGAGCATCTTCTCAGCTGGCCTATGACCAAATGTCTCTTTGAAGAACAAGGTTCATATAAGTGATGATAACACTAGACACCCAAACAAAACAAATAGGATTTGTTGGACTTTTATACAATTTAATCCATAGAACACTCATATGGAGGAAACGTTTTTGACATAGTGTTTTGACATGAGTGGACTCCTCCAAAAGCTCTCTGAGCCTTGTTTAAAGGTCATATCCCTCCCCATTTATTTCAAACAAAAATTGATACTCGCTGTGTTTACCTACTTTCAGGTGCAAGTGGAGTGTTGTTGAACAAACTGAAAGATGAAGCTAAAGAGCAGGTGGGAAAGGCAAGATCTGCGTTCCGTTCTGTGACCAACAAGTTAATCAATGGGAACATCCAGATTAAGATTCTCAATCAGGTCCTCCATAGGAAAGAAGAACTCACTGAGCTGCTAAAGATAGGTGATTGTTCCAGGCGATATTCATGAACGAACTACATCAATGCTATTTAATTTCAGAAGAAACACATTATCCTCAAACTGTAGTCTGTGTATCACCTCAAGTGTTTTTTCACAATAGATGACCTGTGTGATGATGGTCGTTGTCAGAATGGAATAGCCATGAAAGTTTTACTGAAGTGGAGAGAGAAGGAAGTGGAGGCTGTCTGCAGTGACAAAGAGTTAGTTGACTGCCTTCTCATATTTTGTCACAAACTCAAGGAACATCTCACAAGTGAGTCAAACGTTTTTACCACTGTGTATATATTACTTAAGCACATATAATATTTGTGAAAGTATAGGTGTAATTTCCCTCATTCAAAACAGCACTGCAATGTGATAATTATGTATTTGAGGAGGTAATTAAGTAGTTTATGAAAATGCTATACGATAACAAGTGAGAACAGGCTTCATCCCGAGGCTATTGCACATAGCACATAGCAATAGCCTCCTAGCATTAGAAAAGAAGTAGCCCTGACCTAATTCTCATGGTGGAAGTTCTCATAAATATCACATTAATCCACAGTTGACGTGAAAGAACTGGAGAGGAAAAACCTGGAGAACATAGATTTGATGAATCTTGATGAGTTCATGGAAGTTCACAGCTTTGACAAGGTCTCCTCTGAAATGACCGGTGTAGTTACATACTTCAACTTCTGTGAGGTCATCAGGCAGATGGCATCTAAACTTCATGCTATCAGGGAAAGCTTCATTTTAACCATGTGTTGGGAGAAACAAGCCAAAGGGCTTTCACACAAACAGCTTGACACACATGACGAAGAACCGCAGCCTGAGATGGAGAGGGAAGTGTTCACCCTCGATCTGATCCACCGCAAAATATTCCAGAGTTCCTATGATAATTACTACAAGATATATGAGAGTTTGCAATCTGGAACTATTTCACTGAAGGAGGTGGATAGCATCTTTGAAGCCTACAAAGGCAAGTACGAAGACATGGAAAAGGAACTAAAGAT
Source organism: Esox masquinongy (assembly GCA_016801175.1). Taxonomy (NCBI): domain Eukaryota; kingdom Metazoa; phylum Chordata; class Actinopteri; order Esociformes; family Esocidae; genus Esox; species Esox masquinongy. The sequence continues at coordinate 28,193 of JACXGI010001744.1, forward strand.
TATGTGCCAGATGAACTATTCTGATAAAGGAAAATGGATCAAGGGAAGGATCCAGCAGATCCAACAATACCATGATATATATCTGGCATTTGAATCAGCCAAGGTCATTATGACTGTCAAAGACACAATATGTCCTCAAGGGGACTTCAAAGTGCTACAGACACTGCTGGATATGGTAAGTTGGCATTACATAAATTCAAAATGTTCACTTAAAAAATGTGATCTTGGTTGAATCTATTAAGTGTTTCCAGCATTACGAGTCTATTCATATATACCATATTATTATGTTTTTTGCAGAATACTGAAGACTTCAAAGAAGAGAGTCTGAATTGCATTGATGATAATTTGTTGGAGATTAAGAAAGTTCTTGAGGACATCACAGAAACTCGTAGAAAATGTCTTCGAGAGCTCGGCCTGAGACAGAACTTTGTCAAATGGGTCAAAGAAGCCCTTGAAGGTGAGTTTATACTAGTAGTTCCTACAAGTCAATAAGGCAGCAGAAGTATTAGCCAACTTGTTGGGTTTTACCATAACAAATTCATTGTTTGCACGGAAAACGGGACTTGTGTTTTACTGTTGCAGACATCAATGAGTTGAAAGTGTTTGTGGACTTGGCCTCCATCTCTGCCGGAGAGAATGACTTGGACGTGGACCGTGTAGCCTGCTTCCATGACACCGTCCTTGGCTATTCCTCCATGTTATATGGGTTACCGCCGGACGCTGACTTTAATGTCTTCAAGGAGGCAATGAACAAACTGTGGAAAGCACTTAGAAATGACTGCAACATACCAAATAAGCTGGTTAGACTTAATGATAATTATGGCAAATTTAACAGTTTGGGGAAATTTCAATTTAAACACTGCACATAGTGGAGTTGTAGCACTACATTTTAAAGTGTGTTTGATTTGAGCACCATTTGCCACTAAGTCACAAAGCACAATAATAAATAAAAATGCAGTAATTCACACCCTTGAAATAAAGCTTGAATTCTCTTTTCATTGATTCTTTCCTCGCGGGTGGCAGCGGGATACTGCACGACACTTGGAGTGGCTGAAAACAGTAAAGGACAGCCACGGGTCTGTGGAACTCTCCTCTCTATCATTAGCATCATCTATCAACACAAGAGGCGTCTACATTATCAGTGCACAAAACCAGCACAAGGTTCGGCCAGTAAAAGTGAAAAGTTACTGTATTTTGAATTAAAATTGAATGATGTTTGCTTTACTATTGTGACACAACAATCTATTCGATCTCGTCCATTATTTTCTTCAATAGCTGAGTTTAGACACTGCCCTGAAGCTGCAGATTCCAGAGCAGAAGAATAATCAGATGCGCAATTATTCCTTGGAAGACTTGAAAGAGCTGCAGAATAAACTCATGCTGATGTCTGGAAAGGGGGAGCAATGCAAGAGTGAAGTGGTTCACTTTACTGAGGTAATGTGATTGTATACCTTGAGGATCATCGCACACCTGCAATTAGAATGGTTGAACATTCTGAAAATTAGGGTTGCATGCTATCACTAGCTTTTTTCATAAAAATGTTCTTGTTTCATGATTTGAACATTATCTTATCTTTTCAGATTTTTGATGGCATCCGGAGGCTAGCTTTAGCATTTGTCAACCTTCATGCTGCTGGGAACCCACTATTCAGGTGTTGGGAGGCCAAGATACACTGTAATAAACAGTATGATTCTGGTATCATAATGGACTTCAACCTTGGCGACACCCTTCAAGAAATCAGGGTGGAGGGCAATGCTGTGGACCAGCTTACAGACCTTTGCAGGAAGATAGAGGTGTATTTGGATGACTGGAGCACATTTATCGACAAACAAAGATCTCAGCACTATTACCTCAACTACTACACCGCAGAGCAGATTGTCTACCTTTGTGATGTTTTGACAGAGAAGAATCTGAACACAAAATTGGATGAAAAGGTTTTGATGATGCTCTCTTTCATCAAACCTGACTGCTCCTTATCAGATGTGTTAGAAACTTGGAATAGTTTTCAGAACAACCCTGTCAAAGAAACGGAGCATGATGAAGAAAACAGTTTTCAAACTTTTATTGACTTTCATGCTTACTTTGATACCTCTTATCCTGGTGAGAACAAATGTCCCATTGATGTTCTGCAGAGCTCAGTGGACAAAACTGTAGGTTTGCGAAAACTGGACCTGATCTGGGATGTTTACATGAAAGACATGAGAAGCATTCTTAACAACTCCTTAGACACCAAAAGCCTTGGTATTCTGCTGGAGACGCTGGCCAACATCAAAAACCAGGAAGAAGAAAATGGAGAAGATTTCTTTGTTTTAAATCCAAGTCAGAATACAGTCAAGAGAGAGCTCCCAGCAGGCCTCTACCCTGATCAACCAAATCTCATACTCTGCCCACAAGATAAAATTTTGACTTCAAGCATCTGCTTGTACATGACCACAGATTATGAGGAGCTGCCGACCTACGACGAAGTCCTCCTATGTACGCCAGCCACATCCTATGAGCAGGTAGAGCTTTTCTTCAGGCGATGTCTTACACCGGGCTATGTGGGTGAGAAGATCTACACCCTGCTCTTTGCGGATCAGTTGAGCTATGAGGTGAGCTATGATGTGGAGAAGTTATTTCGCAAACTGAGTTCAAGCAACAAGATCCACTATAAGCTGGTAATCATCTGCAGTGCAGACAGAGAGCACACCTATATCCCTTCTGCATTCAGCCATTTCAAACGGAATGTGGTGCCACAAGAGTCTCTTGAGAGTATTCGGAGATACCTGTCCAGGCACACCACTGTCCCCTCAGATCAAACCAGCGCAGCGTCTGTCTTCAAACGTAGACACTTTGTTGGGATTGTGGATTCCCAGAGGGCTGGAGTGGGTGAGTTGTACCAAACAGCATTTTTTTTACATAAAGAAAGCATGTTTTTTCACGTCATTTGTTATGTTCATTGGTTTGTTTAGTTTTTAGCATTTCAGGAAACTATTTTTTAAATTTTATATTTTGTTTTACTTTGAGCGAAATTCCTCGCCTTGCATAGCCGCCTGATCCCGCAAGCTTAAATTTTAAAGCTAGATGGATATCTGTTTGGTCAGCCTGAGTAGGCTTAAGTTTGGAGCCGGCTATACCGTTTAACCGGGCCAATCAGCGTGATTTCATGAATTATGGGTGTAGTCTAGGTATTAACCAGATTTTTTTTTTCAGGAACATTCAGCAATGTTAAACCTAAAGCTATTAGCCTTTCGTTTACATTGTTTTCTTTTGCTGTTTTTTTTTATTTTCTTGGTACTCGCTAAGGTGCCTTTGATGCGCAAATGTTTGTGACAAAGATGGCAATAATTGTTTTCAGACATGTTAGTTAGCTACACTTATTGATCTGCTTGTTTGTTTAAAGTTGTTCGACGTAGATTACGGTTTGTTGTTGTGAATTATGGCGCTTTTGTACTACGTAATATGCATTATTGGTTTGATTAGTTGAAGGTTGATCCAATCGCATTCCAGTTAAAAAATTTTCAACACCCATTGGAAACGCCCCATGCACAAATGGTTTGAGTCCCAGCCCCACCAGACTGATATCCGTGTAGTGTTTCAATGTAAGTTCACGGGATCAGGCGGCTGTGTAAGGCTACAAATTCCTCCATGACAATACATTTGGTGTAAACCTGAATAAACTTGCATTTTTGTAGGAAAGTCCCTGTACATACAGAGGTTGTATGAAAAACTGGAGGGAACTGTGACAGTGGGAACCACATTTTGCAAGTGCATTCGCATAACAGAACCTAAAGTTGATGAGCATACAATTCTCCAGTCCTTTTACGACACTCCAGAGAGCAAGAAACATAAAGTCTTTCATCTTGATGTGACATCCTCGGTAATGATTGAAACGATTCAGTATTAATAAGGTATAAAAAAATATATATTTGTGTAAGGAAATGTACATGTTCCATTAATGTGTGCTATTCATGTTATCCAGGTACAGAAAGGCTTGCATGAATTTTTATTCAAACTGTTCTTCTTGCGCTACCTAATGGATTCAGATGGACAGATGTGGAAATGCAGCAACAAGCATTTGTATGTCATTGAGACTCTACAATCGACATTTAAACTGCAGAGACCTGCAATAAGATCTGTAAGCAGCAATCCGTTTTTATTTTATCAAGCCACATGAAATGGTTTGACGTATACTGCTAAATATAACAGATGAGTAGATAGCCTGTTTAAGGGAATTGTGTGCAGGTTTCTATGATTTGAAATCAATGGAGTAGGCAACCCAAAATTTTGTTTACTCAGCTAGAGTCACCTGCATTTAGCATTTGCATTGTTTTAAAAAAATATTATGATTGCTTAATTTTAAAGTAAATAAAGTAAAACAGTTATCAGTAATACAATTTATCCCTTACAAAAATCCTTAACATGTTTCTCTTAGACAGTTCATGTTTGCCATAGAGATAGTGGTGGTCAAAATATTCACTATTGCATGAATTTGTCTTTTTTTAGGATCCGCAGGGACACTTTTCTCTCTTTGAGGTGTTTCCAAAGGTCTTCTGCCGTCCCCCAAAAGAAGTTATGGGGTTGGAAATGCAAAAGGGAGATGATCCAGTTCTAGACACTGAGGACCCACTCATGGATGACCAGTGTTTCAGGAGTGAGGCCTTTCAAAGACCATACCAGTATCTAACACGATTCCACAGGGGGGAGAATCTTGACAGCTTTAAATACCAAAGGAACTCAGTTGAAGGAAGTCATGCAGAGTGCCTTCAAATGCTCTTCATCTACTGTGGCATAATTGACCCATCGTGGGCAGAGCTGAGGAATTTTGCTTGGTTTCTAAATCTTCAGTTACTAGACTGTGAGACATCTGTGTTCTGCAACTTTGAGTTTGTTGGAGACACTCTTAGGGGATTCCGAAATTTTGTTGTTGACTTCATGATCTTGATGGCCAAAGATTTTGCCACTCCATCTCTCCACTTCACTGACCAAAGCCATGGGAGGCAGCTGCTTGACAATGACCTCAACGAAAGAGATCTAGTCCCCTTCCTCATCAGAAAGAGATGGGAATCAGAGCCACATCCATACATCTTTTTCAATGATGACCACCAGTCTATAACCTTCATTGGATTTCACCTACAAGAGAACAAACATAAGGGGATAGATGCCATAAATCCATCAACAAACGTGGTAATCAAGAGAAATATTATGACCAGACAACTGTACAATGGCCTCAGACTTCAAAGAGTTCCTTTTAACATTGACTTTGACCAACTTTCTCGAGCAGAAAAGATTGAGCGTCTGTGTAGTGTGCTGGGAATCAAGTGGCCAACAGACCCGGATGAAACATATGAGCTCACCACCGACAACATACTGAAGATGATGGCAATTCACATGAGGTTCAGGTGTGGCATCCCAGTAATCATAATGGGGGAGACTGGCTGTGGGAAAACAAGGCTTATCAAGTTCCTGTGTGAGTTGAGAAGGAGTGGAGCACCCACAAAGAACATGAAACTGGTCAAAGTTCACGGAGGAACTACTTCAAAAATGATCTACAACAAAGTGCGGGAGGCAGAGGCTGTTGCAGTTGACAATAAAGAGAAACATAATTTTGATTCTGTTCTTTTCTTTGATGAAGCAAATACCACCGAAGCCATAACCAGCATTAAAGAGATAATGTGTGATAACACTGTGGAAGGTAAGCAACTTGGCTCCCAAACTGGCCTGCAAATTATTGCTGCATGCAATCCTTACAGGAAACACACAGAGGAGATGATCAAGAGGCTGGAGGCAGCTGGTTTGGGGTACAGAGTCCGAGCTGAAGAGACTGAAGAAAGACTTGGAACTATCCCTCTTCGCCAGCTGGTTTATAGGGTCCAAATGTTACCACCAAGCATGATCCCTCTGGTGTGGGACTTTGGCCAACTCAATGAAGACACAGAGAAAATGTACATACAGCAGATTGTACAGAGAGTGGCGCAAACAAATAACATCAAAAGAGGATCCATCAGGATGATCACTGATGTGCTGTCGTCATCACAGAGGTTTATGAGGGAGAGGAAAGATGAATGCAGCTTTGTCAGCCTCAGGGATGTGGAGCGCTGCATGCAAGTGTTTATGTGGTTCTATAACAAGCACTCACTGTTTCAAGATGAGATAAATACATTTCTCCAAAAAGACCTCCAGGATGAGCGTACCAGGGGAAAACAGCTGCATTCACCTTCTAGTGATCGAGTGGATTGGTCGCTGTTGATGGCTGTTGGTGTATGTTACCAATCCTGTCTGGAGAACACGGGTGAATACCAGAACGCTATCTGCAATTTCCTTCCCAAAGTCACCCCAAAGAAGATGAAGCAGGAAATCTCACTCATGCAGAACCTCCTCCTAAGTGGTGTCCCTATGGGAGAAACAATAGCCAGGAACAAGGCTTTGAAAGAGAACGTCTTCATGATGGTGATCTGCATTGAGTTACGAATACCCCTGTTTTTGGTAGGCAAGCCTGGCAGCTCCAAATCTCTGTCCAAAACACTGGTTGCAGATGCCATGCAGGGCGTAGCTGCACACTCTGAGTTGTACAAAAGGCTGAAACAAATTCATCTTGTGTCCTTTCAGTGTAGCCCTCATTCCACACCAGAGGGAATCATTAACACTTTCAAACAATGTGGGCGCTTTCAAGAGAGCAAGAATTTGGAGGAGTTTGTCTCTGTTGTTGTGCTAGATGAAATTGGGTTGGCAGAGGACTCCTCAAAAATGCCTCTGAAAACATTACACCCCTTACTGGAGGAAGGCTGCATTGATGACGAGCCACTGCCCTACAAGAGAGTAGGATTCATTGGCATCTCCAATTGGGCATTGGACCCTGCCAAGATGAACAGAGGCCTCTTTGTTTCCCATGGCGACCCAGATGAAAATGAGCTACTAGAGAGTGCAAAAGGAATATGCTTTTCTGACAAGATGGTTCTGGAGAAGGTTAAGCCCCTCTTCATACCTTTTTCCCGTGCATATATGAAGATTTGCAAGAAAGGCAAAGGGTTTTTCGGTCTACGGGACTACTATAGTCTGGTGAAGATGATGTTCGCGATTACGAAGGTCTCTAAACAGAGTCCTAGTACTTGTCAAATCATCCAAGCAGTCCTGAGGAACTTCAGTGGAAAGAATGATGTGGATGCGGTGAAAATATTTACCAAAGAGCTGAGACAATCTATTCAACCTGATTCGTATGGAATCAGCACTATTGACCTGGTGAAACAAAACATCAGTCCCAATTGCCAAGAAGAGGAGTGCCGTTATCTCCTTGTCCTCACCAAAAACTATGCAGCACTTCAGATTCTCCAGCAGACATTCTTCTCAGATCAAAACCATCCAGAGATCATCTTTGGTTCCAGCTTCCCAAAGGATCAAGAGTACACTCAGATCTGCAGAAATATAAACCGAGTGAAAATCTGCATGGAAACTGGTCAGACTGTTGTACTTCTGAACCTTCAGAATCTGTATGAAAGTCTCTATGACGCTCTCAACCAATACTATGTTTCACTTGGGGGTCAGAAGTATGTTGATCTTGGATTGGGAACCCATCGAGTGAAGTGCAGAGTTCACAAAGACTTCAGGCTAATTGTCATTGAAGAGCAAGAGGTGGTCTACAAGCAGTTTCCAATTCCCCTAATAAACAGGCTGGAGAAGCACTACCTCGACATCAACACTGTCCTCCAGAATGACCAGAAGGTGACTGTCAAACAACTACAGCAATGGGTTGGAGAATTTGTCTTTTTGAAAAGTCAAAAGTCCAAAACAAACCGCCACCTGCCACCTGACGTCTTCATTGGCTACCACTCAGACACATGCTCCTCTGTGGTCCTACAAGTAACCGAAATTTTGAAACCTGAGTCTGACAAATCTGACACTCAAAGGAGAATCCTGGACGAAGCCAAGCTCATCTTGCTGAACTGCGCAACTCCAGATTCTGTCATTCGGCTTGATGAGACCAAACTGTCTGCTGATGAGACAGAGAAGCTGACGCAAATCTATTTTGAGCAGCAGAATCATCATTCCCTGGCAGACTTCATTGCCTTTCACACACAACAGGAGGAACAATGCCATGCCAACTTTACAGAGGTAATTCAGTTGAGTTTTGTCTTTTGAAGAATATCGCATCTTATTTTTCTCACAATCTTGCTGCTTTTTTAAAGGTCACAACATTCTCCCGACTGTTGACAGCAGCAGATATTGAAAAGCTTCAGGACATCACAGAGCTTTGTAACATTAAGCTGCTCTCACTGCAACAGTTTGACACAGAACACTCCTTTCTCAAAGAAATCAGGTTTGCTTCAACATGATACAAGCATCATTTTATCAATATTTAACATTTCTTAATAGTAATTTAGCAACACTATTACCAAAAATGACTGACAGTAAGGAGTGTTCACATGTTCATGTGTTTTTGTAGGTTTGTAAAAATATTCTCAGAACACTTACACTATATTTTGAAAGTCCTAATTTCCATCTGTAGATATTCAAGAGATAGTGATACTACCCACAAATATTTAACAAACTATCTGTTGATAAGCAACTGCTCGCTATGGTTAGGGTTAGAGGTATGTTTAGTATGTGGTTTAGGGGAAGGTTTAAGGTTAAGGTTAGCATTAGGATAAAGGTGAAGTAAGATAGTTAAAATGTTACTGATAGTCTGTAGATAATCTATAGAGTGTCTACAGACTCACTTTTGAGATCCTCAAAATAAAGTTTTACCTTCAGAATTTTACAAGCCAAATTCTATTACCTCTGTTACAATCATGTGTACTATTATATATATGTTAACTGTTTTCTCTCTAGGGAATTTCTTTACTCCACAAATGCCGATAAAGTCCTCATCATCCAAACTGACTATGACGAGGATTCCCAGAGCATGAACATTCTTGCATCAGCCAAGTGCGTGATTGCTATTTTGATTTGCCATGGGTAGACTAGTGCTCCAGGGCCTTGGGCCAGTAAACAAAAGGTTGCTGGTTCTCATCTGAGCTGACGAGGTGTAAAGCCCTGTCGTTCTGTCCCTGAGCAAGACAATGAACCCTTAGTGCTCCCTGGTTATTGCTGTAAATATGAATGTGTTCTTAATATATTTACCTGGTAAAGTAATGGTATAGACAAAGCCTTTACATTTTTGTCATTTAGCAGATCCTCTTTAAAGGAAAAAAAAATGTCTGCTAAAATCGGTTATACTCTTTTATTGTGACATTTCTATTTGTTTATGTTTAATTAAACTTGTTTAAATCTTTCAATTTCATCAGATATTCGTCGATAAACGAAATAAACAAAACAAAAGCTAATGTTGACAATGGAAGGGTATTTGTGTACTTTGTTACCAAGTTACCTCGAATTGAAGGCGGAGCCTCCTACGTTGGATTCTATGGAGGTAAGTACTGTAAAATGCTATGCAGTAAGCTTATTTAAAGAGATCCCACTGAGCAAAGGACGTTGAAAAGACATCTTCCTGGTTGAAAAGATGTCTTTCAAATTATTTTCCTGGGTGGGATAGTTCCTAGCATCCAGAATGATGAAGTTAGTCGTTTTGCAAATCAATGCTAAATCACAGTAGTGCATTGACTTGAAGTCTACACGACCAGCTATGATTCTAGATATTACTATGAAGTTCCATTCTTTATGCTAAAGCTAATTAGCAGTTGTGAAACACTAGACAGCAACTTCCAACAAAACGCAAGCAAACATAAAAATGGTATCCATGTTCTCGCTTAGAAGAAGTAAAACAATGGCTTTGTTGATGATATTCTTAACTATCCCTTAAATAGTATAATCTTGCACCTCACAAAGAAATTATCTGTTGTGAAATGCTTTCATTTTTAATGCAGTTTCATTTGTCTTTGCGAAGGACCTTGGAAATCAGTTCACATTGATGACCTAAGAAAATCCAAAGAGTTTGTGTCAGATATCCAGGCCCTGAGAAACCTACCCATCAGCAAGCTTTTTGAGGAAATTAAGGAGCTGTCCGAGGGTAAGTTTAATTTAATCATTTGCAGTGAATTCGAAGTATTTGAAGTATTTGGACAGTGACAAGTTTAAGTTTTTTTGGCGTTGTATTGTAGCACATTTGACTGGAAATTATACAATGACTATCAGATTAAAGCGCACACTGCCAGTTTTTATTGGATTTTTTGCGCGGGGGGGGGCGTAATTTCTTCTTTGATGGAAAGAAGTTGTGGAGAAAAAAAGGAAATACCCATGTTCCAAAGTATTCCATCTATGAAACATGGGAATGTTATGCTTTGCCTTGTCTTCATTGATGTGACTGCTGATTGCATCAGCACAATGACTTCTGAAGTGTACAAAAACCTTGTCTGCACAGATAAAACGAAATGCCTCTAAACTCATTGCTCATCCCTTCATCAAGCAGCATGACAACAAGTCCAAACATACTGCCACAGCTAAAAATCACCTTTTCTGGGTAAAAAAGTGGAACGTTCCTGACTGGTCAAAGCAGTCACCTGATATGAATCCAATTGATTATGCACTCACTTGCTGCAGACGAGGGGTGAAAAGGGGCCCGAAAAAGCAGGAACTGAAGACAGCTGCAGTGAAGACCAGGCAGAGCATCACTAGAGACGATATCCAGCATCAAGTGATGTCTATTGGAGTCAGACTTCAGGGAAAATATGACACCAGTCAAACCTGGCTATTGAACATAATGCTAATCTTTCCACATGGATGAAAATAACCTCAAAATCCTTCTGGAGCTGCAGAGACGAAAAGTTGAACATATTAGGACGAATTGAGCTTGCACACTCATATGCTCCACCGAAGTATCTTTATTAAAAAAGAGAAGACAATGTTTCGATCCTCTGTGATCTTCGTAGTCTCTTAGTCAAAAAAATATTTGGTTGAGCATGAGTGTACCAGCTGTATTTTTCTTTGTATAGTCTGAACTTTAACCCCAGATACTCATTGGATCATTTCAAATCCCAGTGCTGAAATATAGAGTGAAGATGTGTCACTGTTCAGATATTTTTGTTGCTCTAACCATTTAGGTGCAACACGATTATATGTTTCACATGTGTTTTACAGGTCTCTACGAATTGAGCCAAACTGAAGTACATTTTTATTTAAGCAGTAGCACAAATTATACAGATGGTCAATTACAGAAACTAGGCCTTGAAATATTTTTTTTTTCTGCCTCATTGTCTTCTTGTTTTAGCAATGCGTACAGATGACACAGACATCAAGCCAAATTTGCCAGAGCACTTTGTAAGTGGTTTACACCTGTATGTTGAATACTTTTATTGCAGTTCTTGAATAGGTTATGGTATGAAACTGTAAACCTAACAAGGTGTGTTATTTCTTTTGGGCTCGTTGTTGTGCCAGGTTGAGTTTGATGCCACAGATCTGGTTCGTAGCTGTGTGCAGAGAGCAGTGAGCATGCTCAGGGACCAGGAGGAGAGTGGCGCTCTCAGCACCAGGAGAGTAGAGATCCTGCTCACACTTCTGGAAGATAGTGAGTACCTGAAAGGTTATTAACTCAGCACTGTCTGTACACAGGGTAAATGGTCAGACCTAGAGCACTTTTATGGAACATTGTTATAGAAAGTTTTTTTTTTTAATCATTTATGTAGAATGTCTTTGACTAACACTTCCCAGCTCATAACAGCAGCAAACACTTCAGTCGAAGGTAAATGTTTTTTTATTTATTTGAATTGAATTTGGTCTCTGTGTTTTTCCATAAAGATACATTTCTGACACCACTGATGAGCCACCTCCACTCTCTACTGAAAAACCGTGAGCGGAACATCCACTTCCCCACTAACTGGGTGTTAAGGGAGGCATGCAACATCAGTGCTCTTCAGGAGGGGGGAACATTCACGTATGTTTTTTAAGGATGCCCTGGCCAGATCAGGAAATCTATAATTTATTAATTTGTTGTATAATTTCAATGTAGTCATTTCATAAAAGGGGTGTTACGGTTCATGAAATCCCATGCTCAGCATTCACAATGTTCCTGTTATCGCCTGCTCTTTTGTGACAGGATATTTATTTTAACCTATGTGTTGTTCTACCTATATCCGACAGTATCCTTCTGTTTTTGTCTCGCAGCCAGACCTTGTGGAAGAGAATCCAAGCCGTGGTCTCACCGCTCTTGGCTCACTTGGTGTCGATCATCGACCGGGACCGTAACCTCGACCTCCTGCTGGATCACAACAGTGGGCAGGGAGTCAGGAACCTATGGCTGAAGATATTCAACAGTGATGAGATGCTTGATATTATTAAAATGGATCCTAAGTGAGTAACCTATGTGCAATCTGTTGGATGGATTATCTTGGCAAAGGAGAAACGCCCATTAACAGGGATGTAAACACGTGTCAAAAATCTTTTATCTTTAATTTCAGCATATAAAACCTAAGAACACCAGTTGTTTATTTTTGTTTAATGTAAATAAAGAAATATTTTATTGTGAATAGTTTCATGTAGCCTGTGTTATGTGCTTGTTGAACAGGTAGATATCACATTGATAGACATACTGAAATGAGAGCGAACCATGCTTTGGCGGTGCGTTGCCTTGATATGATGTTTATCATTTGAAGCTGCCTGCAGTGTAAGCAGTGACATCGCTCTGTCCTACGGTGGTCTGATGAACTCTTTTTCCAACAGTTCTGAGTCCAAGGTCATTCTGGTGCCAGGCCATGTCACAGCAGAGAGTGCCATGAGCTGCACTATGCCCTTCAGCTGGAGGATCAGAGAAATACTAGATGAATTTATCATGCAAACCCTGCAGCACCGAAGTAAATCATCTTATGCCTAAATTATGTTTGATAATGCTATAGTATGATGTTACACTTTATTCTGGGAGTTCCAATTTCCATCTGTGGATGTTCCATAGATAGTAATGCTGTCAATAAATGTTCAACAAACTGTTGATAAGCAACTGTTTGCTAACATTAGGGTTAGGTTTAGAAAAAGGCTTTAGGTAAGGGTTAATGTTAGGGTTAGTTTAAGGGTTAGCATTATGATAAGGGTTAGAGTTAGGATAAGGGTTAAAGTTATGATAAAGGTTAGCGTCAGGATAAGGGTTAGCGTCAGGATAAGGTTTAACGTTATCATAAGGGTTAGAGTTAGGATAAGGTTTAACGTTATGATAAGGGTTAGCGTTAGGATAAGGGTTAGCATTAGGAGAAAGGTTAAGTAAGATAGTTAGGGCCGGTTTCGCAGACACAGATAAAGCCTAGTCTAGGACTAAAAAAACAAGCTCAATGGAGTTTTCTATTGAACTTGATTTTTTTTTGTCCTAGACTAGGCTTAATCCATGTCTGCAAAACCAGCCGTTAAAGTTTTACTGACAGTCAGTAATTCGTCTGTAGGCAGGATTCTTCAACTCTTACCCTACAAGGGCCGGAGCCAACTGGTTTTCTGTTCTGCCTCATCATTAATTGCATTAATTCCCCGGTCTAAATAGATCCCTGATTAGGGGGTTGCTAAGAAATAATGAAGTGGAACTAGCTTGGAGGGCCAGAGTTGACTACCCCAGGTGTAGAGCATCTACAGTCACATTTCAGGGACTCTCCAAATAGAGTGTTACCTATTAAAATATGATTTAATGTTATAATTATTAGCTAATTATTAGCAAGTGTGCATTTTTCGTCTGGGTTTTCTCAGGTATTTATGTTGCATCACACACATTGTAAAACCATATTCTCTTTTTTGTTGAAGGAGAGTTTGATGCACTCTTCAAGGAAATCCCCCTTGGGCAGTATCTGGATACAGTGGATAAGAAACTGCAGATGGAGTTTTTCCAAAGGTATCTGCAGGATTTTATTGCCATGACGATGAAAGTGGCTTCAGAGGCAGAGTTAAAGGTAGGACTTTGCCCATTCATAGTCCTTCGTAAATACAGTTGGTCATAATTTAGTATTGTTATTTCAACTGTGGTAGCATTCTGCTAGCATGTGTAAAAATGAGTGTAAAAATGGAAATGGGTTTTTGGCATACTCCACCCTCTGAGAGTGAGGTCCCAGCCAGTGGATCAGCCAATATAGACAGAAACCCTGGTGCAATTTGTAAGTACCTTGTTGTTTTGGGGATTCGATCCAGCAACCTGTCGGTTACTGGCCCAACACTCATACTCGGCCACCTGCTGTCAACGAATAAAGTGGTCCTAATGAATGTCACCCTCCCTTCCCAGCTTCTGTGTGAAGCCCTGAACAGCTGTGTGAATGAGCTCCAGAGGCGTCGAAAAGCTCCAAGTGACGAGATTCCCTCACTGCCTTTGATCCACTCTGCCTACAAAATGTACTGCAACCGGCTACACAACCTCAACCAGATTATGTCCCTGCAGCCACACGTGGCGCCTCACCTGCAGCGAAACGCACTAGTGAAGGCCAGTCCAGAGATGGTTTGTGCATGTATTTCCACACTGCTTTGAAACAGTATATTATGATTGTATTATGTTGAACTTTTAGCAACTTACGTATATAATGCATTGAAAGGAGGCTGCCAACTTTCCGTTCTGTTCTCGTCAACGCCAGTATAGCTACCTCGCACCGATCTCTCTCCTCTGCCAGGTTCTGGACGTCTATGCAGCAGTTGTCTGTGTTGAGCACCTAGACAGTCCTGTATTGGACTCTGATGTCCAGTGCCGGGACTGGCTGAAGCAAGTGAAGAGACTGCATGGATCAATGGAGCTGGTCTGTTCCCATGGAAGCCTGAGGCAAAATGGAGAAAGGAGCCAGACAATGTTTAACAACATCTGGTGAGCGGGTAACGCCCATTTTAAAGCGTAGAGAGACAATTTAACAACTTAAATCAAGCGAGTGTGTTTATGTCTGTATACCTTTGTGGGATAGGCTGCACAAATACTTCCGTGTTTGTTCTTTATTTAAAGGGGATATATGTCATTTTTTTACTGTACTTCTAGCATAAATACAAGTACATGCAAGTAAATGACCCCAAGACATCTGCAGTTATTGTTTTAATTTAGGGTTCTTTCTACAAAATTGGTCTCTGTGCCTGAGATATTCTTTCTTGGAGGACAAGTTGTGTCATTGTTAAAACATTTTGTCTTGTGAACATTAGAGGCAGGATTCTACATTGTGCACCTTTAAGTCCCGTTAATAATATACAAAATACTTGAGTCATTGCTCAAGTCGGTATTTGATATTTTATTATAATTATCTTTCTCCTCGATGTGCTCAATGCCTTCAGAACGAGTAATAATTTAAACTTGTTTGTGTTTTTAGTAATCAATGGAACCGTATCTGCATCCTCTCTCTGTTTGTGGAACACATGGTTCTGGGCTTCGAGTCTGAGGAGAGGGCTCTCAAGCAGCTGGTCCTTGATCATACTTGTACCTTAGGCAAAGTGAGTTGATGAAGTATTTTCAGTTATTTAGTTCAACATGCTACCATTTACACTGCTGAAATGTCTCCATATATATCGATTCCATAGCCGAGGTGAAAAATCTGTTGTTCTGTCCTTGAGCAAGGGAGTTAGCCACAATTGCATTAACCTGAACTCTAGAACTATGTTATCATAGTAGTTATTGTGTAAATCATAGACACCTGTGCTTAAAGTCGACAACATCTGTGTTTAAAGTCCCAACGCTGTTTTGATTCAATTCCATTCTAGACTAGAAAGTCTTGTTTATAATTCATTGGACTTCATTGGTATTTTTATTATGTTATGGCCAGCACAGCAATATCTAACTCATTTTGATGTTATATCAATGTAATTTGGAGAAAAATACTGCACCGAAAATTATACGGCTGGATCTAACATTATGTTTAATGTAACACTTTTTTTTACCAACCTGGGGATTTTTCACTTTCAGATTCTGGTAAAGAATTCGGACGTAAAATCAGAGGAACCATTTGCAGCCGTCATTAAATTACTGAAAAGCTGTAAACAAGCGGCTAGTGATCTGATTTGCAAGTGGGTCTATTTTGTATCTGTTCTTTAGTATAATACGTTATTCATATCATATTTCAACGTTAGAAATTAGCTGTGTCCAGCATTTGATTATTAACACCTGCCCTGTTTGTCTTAGGTTTGGACTCCAGTGCGGTGTGTGTATTGGGGAACCCCATGACCCAGTGGCCCTCCCATGCCAACACATTTTTTGTCTCATCTGTGTCAGAGAGTGTCTCAACATAGGCCAGATGTATTGCCCGATATGCAAACAGGAACTCCCGGATGACTTTGAGATCAAAGTGTCCGATGAGACGGGGTGTGTTACAGTTGTGACTCTGGAAAAATGACAGTTTCTAATGTATTTATTTGACATTATACAGGACAAAATCTCTCAAGACACACTACATTACATTACAAGTTTCATCACAAGAATAGAACAGGTTAATAATAATAATACCAATCTCTCTCACACACGTTTTTGCAGAGCTCGCATCAACCTAAACAGACAGTTCAGGCAGAGTTGCAATGCCTTTTTCATAGACCTGGTCACTGGCATCTGCTTCAAAGACAACATTCCACCATCCAAGGGTGTTGTCCTGCACCTGCTGTCCTTCCTCATGGTCGAGACAGAACCAGTTCCACTCAACAGAGGTACCCCCAAACACAAGTGGTGAAACCAACACAAAACACACTAGCCAAAATACTGACTTCGGATCGTGTTTTTCCATGTACTCATTAACCATTTTACAGAATAGTTAAAAGATTGTGGATCGTTAAGGGTTTGTATCTGTGCTGTAATTTCATTGTATTTGTAATATCTGTATATATTTTCAACAGCACAAAGTCAGACATACACCAAAGATTTCTCACCATTTGATGAGTCTCTGGATAAATATCCTGTAATACGATCTGTGATACTGAAACTCCTGCTTAAGTACAGGTGAGTGAAGAGAGAATTGTATTCAGATCTTGTCGAACATTTGCCTGAATTTAACTATACAATTCTAAATTTTTAGCTTTGATGAAGTCAAAGAATATCTGCAGATGCATTTGACATCAGTTGAAGAAAGCAAAATTGTTGATACGGAAGATAAAAATGAACTTTATGCCTTGTACATCAACTGCCTTGAGGTAAGATCTGGAAGCTTTTTGGTACAAAATTTATAGTGCTATCACTATCATATTTTACTGTGAACAGCTCATGCAGTCAACTGCACAAGCATTGTCCACAACACATTGCAAAACTGCAGAATTCACAATGTCACTAACTTTATTGTCTGCAGGACTCCATGCTTGACAAAATGTCAGATGGATGCCACAGACCTGGAGACCAGAAGGCCTACCTGGAGGAAGAGACAAGGTTCTTGGGTCACTTCCAGGACATGGTCAATAAGTCGACTGAGAAGGTCACAATAGAGTACCTGCAACAGATCGCAAGGGTTCGTCTGTGCCTGGACATGGCAGCACAGCTGCTCCATAGAAAGCAATCTGGTGAGAAACAACATCGTCTGGTTGAGTAGGCACCATGTCGCTTGGCGGTGTGAATTTATTACAACTGTTTCATAAGGAACGTAAAGGATACTTTCAATCAATTTGACTGACTGATCCAAGACCCTTTCCTGGTTTCTCACATTGTGTGCAGGAGAATTTGAGAGTCCCCAGGATGGAGTCGAGGAGTTCCTTGGTGTTGTAATGTCACTGTGCGAGGGGAGTGAGAACGACTGGTACCGGGTTTACCTGATCCGCAAGATCAGCAGTCAGCAGGGCGTTGAGTTCGTCCAGAACATGCTGAAGGAAGCAGAGTACAGATGGCTTTTCCCTGAGGAGGTTCAGCAACAGGTAAACAGTGACCCACTGTTTTCAGTAAATGCCGATGATGCCCAATTTTTCAAATACCACTACATCCTGTTTTTGCGATCATCATGTTTTTTACGGAGGATCTATGTTTTGTATATTCCCTCGCTGGTAGTGTCTTGGACTGTGTTATAGTGAGGCATATCTGTGTTGCGTGCAGGACGAAGACAGTACCCAGATGGACCAGTATCTTGTTTATGGAGAGGAATACCAGGCCATCCGCGAGGCAGTCGCCAAAGCAGCTCTAGAAGGCAGTGTGGAGGAGATTGAGGACACATGTCAGGTATTAAGAGTAATTGCACTTAGCCCGCAACTCCTATGCGTTTGTTCTGTCGTATGTTCTAAAATTTGTGGATTTGCTGAATGTTATGGATGAAAGGAATTTTTCCTCATCTTTGTGTGTTTTGTTTTCAGAGGTGCACTGCTCCTCGGAGGAGGCGGACTTTGTATGTCCTGCTGGCTCTTTTCAGAGAAGTCACCTCTTTGTACAGATCTGCCAACACAGCCCTGCATCCCACCCCTGAGGTACGGCACGACACACTAGAATATCGTCTCCACATCAGCAGGAAAATTGTCAACCCTACAACTAGTGTTGGCAAGCTATTCCGTGATTATTATACTTTGAAAAGGAAAAGTCCTATTACTCCTATCTAAAACGGTCGACTTTGTCTATCGCCATCAGCAATGCCAAGCACTTGAGAACTTCATCCAAGGCTCAAAGTACCTGAACAGCAAGAGATTGAGGGATTTTGCCACAGCCTTGATTCATAACAGGATGGAAGGGCTGAGCGTCCTGCCTGACCGGTCCAATGTGGAGCACTCCCTCATAGAGGTGGCTTTCCACCTGGCCGCCGGGCTCCTCGCTGGGACTGAGGGCCTGCTGACACCCCTGCAACAACTAGGCCTCACCCCCCAAAATATGCTGGTGTGTTTCTCATATGCAGCGGTCAATGTCTTACTGTATACAGAATTGTTTGGTCTATTGAATGTGAGAGTTGAGTCTTTGTCTTGATATGTTTCCCCAGAGGGCCTTTTTACCCACAATGCCTGAGGACATGCTGGCTGTAGCTCAAAGGCTTATAATACAGAATAAAGTGGATTATGGTCTTTCCTGGTATTGTAAGTGCATAAATACTTAATACTAACTTGACAGGATTGTAAATATATACCACCTCAATATATTCACTGCTATATTGCTACAGTATAGAAAACACATACATGTAACTGTTAGAATTGCTATATAAACTCAATGTTGACTCAAATCTCGACAGCTTGTCCGAACGGTCACCCCTGTGTTGTTGATAAGGTAGGCAAACTTCTTAACATAAAATTGCCTCAAAATGTTTAATATTTGTAATCCGAGGGGCCAGCTAATTTCCCCCCACTCTACCACAGTGTGGTCAACCCATGGAGAAGGCACACTGTCTGGAGTGTGGGGTGGAGATTGGAGGGGAGAGACACGTGGCCGTGAGTGGTTTCCAGAAGATGGAGTTACAGGAGTAAGACAGTTCTCTAAAGGGCCCAACATTAATATGACCTCCATCCAAAGCATTGGATTTAGGAGTGATGATAGGATCAGGTTTCCTCTGTCCGTGTTATTGTGCAAGCGGTCCCCAGAGGAATAAGGCCATGCTTTGCCGGTCCAGTTTGAGAAATGCTGATTTAAACGTCAACAAATTCTAAATCAACACTCTTACTCTGATGAGTTTGGTACATGTGGCCCAACTCTATAGTAAACGTCAATAACTGAACATGTCCTCTTAGGGGAGATCTCACAAAGACCGGACACATACTGGGGGACCCTCAGAGGAGGGAGAATCCCGACACCATGGACACCAAAAACATGTCCCTCACCCCCTTCATCCTGGTCAGGCTGTTGACCCACTTGGCGATGCTGCGAGGAGCCTCAGAACAGCCAGAGGTAAGCCTGCTTGTCTGTCAAAGGCAGTCCACTACATACAGAGGATTCGGATTGTCTGACAGCCTTTTAAATGCTAGTATTTTATTCTACACTACCAGGGAATAAAACGGAATCTATAACTTGAAAGGGTTCTTCAGCTTTCCCTTAGGAGAGCCTTTTGAAGAACCAATTTTAGAACCAGGTAGAACCCTTAAAATAGAAGACAAAAGTTGTTTTCCTATGGAGACAGCAGGAGAACCCCTTTTATAGTGTAGTTAAATTCAAAGGACCTTATAAAAGGTTATAACCTTCAGCTGCAGTATGTCACAGCAATAATCTGTCCATTCTTCTATAGTCCATCCAGCAGATCATTCAGCCTCCAGTCAAGGAGCCCTGTTCATTTCTGATTGGTCACCTGCTGAAGGACATGGATCAGCTGACTAAAGCCCTGGGAAAGGGAACTGACGACATGGTCACTACCGTCCACCTGATAGTCAGATCCATTCTGGAACCACCACAGACCAATCAATGTAAGGCCACTTATTAAGTGAATAGCTTGCATGGAGACATGCAGTTAGAGTTCAGCTGGTACTTATGTAGCATATATCCTCAATAGTAGACAAATTTCTATACAAACCCACTTTCAAGATTGGAATGATCTAGGTTTGGCTATGGGAGCGACTTGGTGTAAATGATGACCACTGTTTGTTAAGGGTGTAAAAAATGAATGAGCAAAATTACAATCCAAGTTCCAAGGTCACAGGTAAATACATACAATATATTATATACAATTTACAACCCACAGTGTAGCTCACTGAGTGCCTACATAAGTCAGTGCAGGAATGCCCGTGTGTATGTGTGTATAGTTTCTTTTGTCTTTCCACACTTTTGACAATGGTAAATAATTGAGGTCTTCAAGTCCTTCCATGAAAAATTCATAACATGATCTTCACATACAAAACAAACGATTCTTCAAGTTGGGTGCCTCGCAATCATAAATTTAAATCAGCTTCTCCCAAGGCTAAAAAAGCCTTACCTTTGGAAGAGGGCCATAATAAGATACTATACGTTAACATTAATTGCCAATTGTCAATATACTATGTTTAGATATTCCCTAAAAGATATTACCACAGTCAAGTGTTTTCTTACCAAAGGGAGTCTGTGATGCTCTGTGCACACCGTGAACAGTGGCGCAAAATGTCGATGCTCATAACGGGAAATAAATTGTAGTACTTCTATGTCAATGAACATTCATGCTTATCTACAAGCCCTCTAGAGAGCTATCCATGAAAACATCCCATGAACTAATTAAAGGTGCATTCAGTACATCATGTCTTCTTGCGAAAAGTAATAGCATGAATATAATAACAGGAGCTGGCTTAAAAGTTCAACGCCAAATATAATTGTATTCTGTCAATTAGCTTACCTTGCAAAGCTAAAAATATTGCATCATGGCGGTAATATTTCCTTAGCATGTTAGCTAGCAACACTTCTTGACTGATTTTGCTAGCTAATGACCAGATTGCTATCTGTCAAAGACATGTAGTTTTATGATGATGCCAGTGTTTTCTACTAAATATCAATTTAAACAAAACTCTAATTAACCAATGTTAAAATCCGCCCCATTCGACTTCTGGTCATCAAAACAGCTGAGGCATCTGTAGAGTGTTAGTGATCCTGGCAACAATGTGACAGAGTAACGGATGTGCAAATCTTGTTTATTGGTTCTCACATACCATACCATCAATACCTGGTGCCCCCAAATGCTGTAGTTGGTGTCAGACAGTGGTTGCCTGGCCTCGCCGCACCGTAGCGTGGATGGCTGTAAGCTCAATTGTGGTTATTATCCAGAGAATGCACGCACCCCCAAGCATGTATGTACCGGCGAATACTTCTTGGTTGAGTAAGAAGCACCTGTATGAAAACAAGAAAAGGAACCAGGCAAGCCTAGTTCTGTCAGCCTGCGATTAGAATGGAGGAATGCTGTTGACCCTGGCTGGATACAATCCGTGGTTTCCTATGTGGCAGATTGTGTCTCTAACCACTACACTGCGGGTAGTGTTGCACGTGATACGTGTGGAGAGATGTGGTGTCTGTTTACTTTTGCATTGTCAAACCAATTAGTCGAAACTCCACAGTTCTCAAAACTAGTTCCCTACATTAGCTGACATCCAAACCAACAATAGGTATAACATGGTCACAACACTACATTCAATGTGTTAAATTAGAAAGGGATTACTGTAAATGGCTAGCTAATAGCTATACAGTACCTATAATGAAAACAATGACACCAATCACTCCATGGCTAATAAGTTTCTTTAGAAAACAGTGACAGTTGAATAGCTAACCACAACGCTATGTGAACTACGCTATGTACACTAAAGCGAAATTGAGAGCAATGTGTTCATTGTCAGTGCAGTTTGTCCATTGCAATATAACCACAAACAGTTTTACTTTAGGTTTACTAAAATGTAGCTACTGAAGCTTGTAGCCAGCAACGTTTTAGTCTATCCAGAACAAATTCTAAGGCCTAATTTGTTTTGTCTGTGGCGAGGATCAAACCCAGTCAACTACGTGGAAGTCAGTGGCTCTAACCACTACGCTATTGAACAATGGGTAGTCAGTCACTCACTCACTCATTCGCTCACTCAGAGAGATTCGCTCTTCTTGGCTGGCTCCGCTTACTGTACGCGGTCCAGCAAAAATGGTGAACCAACTGGGGAGTTGTTGCGATGTGGCAAGGCCACAATCCCAAACTCAACCTCACAAAATTGGGAGGAGGGAATAATGTGTTAACAATATGCTCTAAATAAATTCCTAGGTTCTCCCCATAATCCATTTCCTGTTGTGGCTTGCTCTTTGGGGTTTTAGGCTGGGTAGTGGGTATCTGTACAGAAACTTAGTGACAACTCCTGATTTAAAAAAAGGATTTATGAAATAAATGTGATTGATTTCTTGATATATTAAAACAAGAATAATCATTTTTTTATACTTTATTGCACTATTTAGCATGAACTACATGTCTTTGTTTCTAGGGCCGGCTGGCTATGATTCCCAACTCTCAACTAAAGAGGCCAGAAATGCCTGGGAGACAACTGTTGCATCTGTCATCATCACTCCTCAGTTGACGGTGAAATCTTTTGGATAGTGTTTAAAGTTCGCCAGTACTGTGCAGTTTAATTAAAGCTCTGTTGTAGCTGTAATTTGATTCGTTCTATGTTTGCATGAGCGTGTGCATGAGCGTCTGTTTTTGTGGATATCACAGCAACTTGACGGGATGCTGAGGCGGGTGAATGCCACCATCAGAAACGATTCCCGTGTCTCCTCCAACTTCGTCATGAGGGTGACATTTGGGGATGAGTGTCCGTTGTCCTCCCTGCCTCAGGACTCCCAGGTCCATTGCTCGGGGGTGTGGAGCTGCAGAAAGAGGGTATCTCTACTCAGTCTTGCCCACATCGTAGAGCAGAACAATGGAAGGGAAAACCTGCCCTTACTCTGGAGGTTCCTACAGAAGGTGAATGGACGCAAAGTGCCTGCTTTTTTTCAAGCTGCATGAATAATGTAAATATTGTATTTATTTTTACTATAAAAGCTTTGCTTATTCATGTTGTTGTATGTGGTGAAAAACGATATATTGTATAGCTTTCTTTTGACAACATGGGCGAAACTTTAAAAACAGCACATTATTTTCAGGGACCTATTTTGGCTCAGCAGGGCCACTTTCACAACCAGTGGCAAAAAATCACAGAATGCTTCTGTAACATACATAATCGTCTGCCTTTTGATTTGTTGATTTTACAGGAGTCTGAGTTCCGGCAGGTGAAGTTCCTTCCGGATATTCTGGCCCTGCAGAGGAGTCTAGTGAAAAAGTTCCAGAACTCGTCAGACATGATAAATGGCTCTATCAGAAATTTCATCCAAAGCCAGTCAGGTACCTTCAGCTGTCTATCAAAACAATCAATTCTTGGTAGAGAATTATTGGCATATTGTGGCAGATAATACAGACGTCTTGAAAACATTGATTTCATTTCTAATGTTTTTTTGTCAACACATGCTTTATTATACCAGCATCACTGAGAACTTGTTACGAGAAGCGAGTCCAGATCTTCCTAAACACATGGAACATGCTCAGAGTTTCTATAGCCACCAGTGAGTACAGTACCATTCCATTCTCTTCTGTAAAACTTGGGGATGTTGTCCATATTACCAAAATTGATAGTCAAAAACAAAACATCCAGAGGGGGCATTGGCTACTTTGATGGGGGAGTTGATTTTGCAATTTAATAATAACTTTTGCGCAATTATACACATTTTGCCATTGACTGGAAAGTAATGAATTAGCAGTTTTGGAAAGTACATTTTCTCAAATTCTTCCCATTTTTTCTGAAACTAAATGGATCCACAGATCAGGGAGCATTTGACCTTTTACAGTTCAGCGTGGAGTTTGACAGGTCCTGTCTGTGCAGTGCGAAAGCTCTTATTCTGCGTGTGTTTGTGTCTGTGTGTTCTGTCTGTGTGTTCTGTCTCTGCGTTTGTGTCTGTGTGTTCTGTCTGTGTGTTCTGTCTCTGCGTTTGTGTCTGTGTGCACATCTGGACGGATGTGAAGACGAGATGAAGATCCCAGAGGAGTTCTGGCGGGAGGATCTGGACCTGGACAGTGACCTCCAGTACCTTGTGCCGCGGCGCCTGGGTCCAGGTCTGTGTTCCACGGCTTTGCTCAGTCACCTGGTGACCCTGCACAATGAGCTGGTTCATTCTGTGGGTCGCCACACCAAGGACGATACCAGGTATGCTAGTGAAGAACCAGAGATGGTTCCAACAGATGATTCCTCTTTGATAAAGAGGAATCATCATCAAAGATTTCTCTCTTTACTGGAACTGCTCTTTCTTGCTGCATTTAACAGGTGGTTGGTTCACCAGACAGTATTAAAAACCTTTTGCTCCAACAGCTACAAAGTGAGCCTATCAGAGCTCACTAAGCTGCATGTGACCAACTATGAACTGGAGAGGGATCTACTGCCCCTGGTTCTGTCCAACTGCCAGTACAGCCTGGAGCGCGGAAAGGAGACCGTGTCTGAGTACGACCTGCCCAAGATCCAGAAGCAGATCCTGACCCGCTTCCTACAGGGCAAGCCACTGATCACACTGACTGTGAGTCTTGGTTCTGGCCTGGTTCCCTTTCAGTCCCTAGTCACTTCTCATGCGCCCAACCCTTGTTCACAGGTCTGAAGGGACTGTACGGTTGGAAGACTGAAACAATGTGTTGACTTTCAGGGAATCCCGACCCTGGTCACTGGACACGAGAGAGATTATGAGACAATTTTTAAAACGGTGAAAGGGAAGGTGTCTCAGGCAAGTAAAACATCCATCATGGCTTATTTAAATATGTGTACCCTAAAATGGCATGGTATTACCAGTATTGGCTTTCATGCTGTAATGCTGTTGTTCTCCTAGGAGCCTCTTCCATCCCTGATCCTCACAGCCATGTCCAGGGATCTGGAGTCTTACAGTGAGGTGTGTGAGGCCCTGAAGGCAATAGAGCTGGTTCTGGACTTCCTGTCCCTGACTGGGGGCCACGCCCAGATATTTCTGGTTCGCTACCTGGAGGACACGCTAAAGATGGGCAAGCAGACAGACTGTAACGTCTTAAAGGTGACAACCCGCTTTGCCCATTTCGAATAGTGCTTACTTGTTTATATTCACGTAATTTGTGAAATGTTGGATATGGTGTCTAATGAAAATAGGGAAATATTTTGGGTAATTTAAACACTGACTTGCTTATCATTGACTGTCCAATGAGGAATCACACCTCTCTGTGGCCAATGTATGCAACCCGATGTTACGACTAATAAGAATGTTTACTGATAGACCGGTACCACATCAACCTGTATTGATCACATTGTTACAAACATGGCTGATCACTGCTCCAAAACGGCCCCGAATCCATCTATGGAAGGTCCTACCAGGCTCAATCAGGACTCATTTGTGGATGAGTTTAAAAACGTGCAAATGTCAGAAGTGTGTTGCAAGGAGGATTGTAAAATATCTCTCCATTTATTAATACAATTATTCAAGAGAGATAAACATACCCCATTGAGAAAATTAATTGTGAGTTTAAACGGTGCCCCTTTGGGATCTGACCAGAAAGGTAGCATATTGATGAGGTACACTCACTGTCCAATAAGCAGAGCTGTTTCAGAAGTTCAGAAATATTGTGACCAAGCTTAACAAGAGTAAAATCAATTAAGTCCAGAGTTAGGAGAAAAACATGCAGACCTCTAAATGTTATAACGGGTTGAAATTCAAGCATCTGCTTCTTTTGTTGAATCACAAGGTATATTTATGATTAAAACGGCTAATTATTTAAACTGATATTTTACAGGCAAAGTGGAAAAGTTGATGTTGTATCTTGATCTTTGGATTTAACCAAGTAGAAAAAGTAGAGGTTGTCTCTTTCAGAGAAATCACTAGACACAGATTACCTTGAAGGGAAGTTAGAGCGAGAGCCAACCTAATTTCCACCCAAAAAAAGGGTCTTGGGTGGACTAGCAGTCAAATCTACTGCCTCCAATGCACAGATATCGCCGCAGCACGGGTTCGATTCCGGCCTAGTGATATTTCGACATTCCACCCGCCATCTAGCTCTCCTCTTTCAATAAAACATAACATGCTAAAAAATATATCCTGTAAAATGATATATTTTTAGGCATTCTTGCACAGTGCTCTATAGAAATGTGTCCTTATTCAGTTCCCATAAAATGTTTACTTGCAATAAACATAACCAATTGTTCTGGTGATGAGTTATTGTGAGGCGTGTTGTGTCCTCTGCCATTCCCGTAGGCTCTGGGCAGGTGCATGCTGAAGCACTGTGTGGCTCTGTGGCAGCTTCTGTCCTCCCTCAAATCAGAGAACATGCTGAAGAGTCTGAAGGGGGTAAGACAAAGCAACAGCTCGTTACATGTCACACACTCAGCAAATACACAATCACTCACCGAAAAAAATATGAGTGGTGTCATTGTGTGAGCTCTTCTGAGAGGGTTCTATGTCCACATTTTGATTGTGCCCACATTTTCTGACGTGTAGACAATAACAAGGCTCGTTGTTATCCGAGTTTGTATGTGAACGGGCAAGATCCGGAACAAATGACGCATGTTAGAACCAGGCTCCTGATTCCCAGTGGAAGCTCTGAATTTGCCCCCTTCTCTCTGCCCTCTTGAAGGACCCTTTCTCTGGGGTGACGGCTAAGTACCAGAGGCCCCTGGAGGAGGACCAGAAGAGGATGCTCCAGGACTTCATCGCCAAGGGAAACGTCGACACCTGGCTTCTGGAGATCCACGAGTTGCTCGTGCTGAAACTGAGCAAACCGCATGCTGAAGACAGCTATGCAACACACTGGAGGTGAGGACAAAATGGCAGCCATGGAGGAACTCTAGGTTCGAGTGGAGCTTTTTGTGATGTTCACTGATATTCACTTGTTCTATCTTTTACGGGGGGTGGGTGGTCCACTCTTTGGTCAAGTGCTCAACGGTTAAACGTTTAGATTATTTAACCGCTAATTAGCATTTTGGAAAGTAGAAACAGATTACATCTTTTACAACGAAGACACTTGCAACACCTTTTTTAAAACCTGAGAGGAAGTGACTACGGAAGACCCTGGGTGACGCAAAAATATTAGTAACAATACAATAATAACACAACTGTAATTACGATGTGCATTCTTTGGTGCATATATGTTTATTTGGTTTTGACGTCTGAAATCACAACAGGCCTTTTGTTCTTTCTCTCTAACCGCTTTAGTATCAAAGAGACAATAGCTGGTTACATGGACCGCAAAGAAGTACCAGTCCCATCTGAGGTAGAGGACTCCTTCCCAGACGAGATACTCCTCTCACAGATAGTAGAGACCTGGAAATTTACAGTGACCTCCAAACCAGAATGATGAAGTAATTGATTAACTATCCACCTTTATATGTAACAGATCCTCAGAAACATGTTTGAATAGATCACAAGAGAACCCTATATCATAACCTGATTTATTCAGTCACCTTGAAATGTGCAGATACACAGATTTTTACAGCACGTGCCTTAGGGACATTACGGACTTACAGACATATTTACACCGTACATGTAAAGAATCATGACTTTCTCTTTGCAAAAACTGCCTTAAATTATGTGACTTTCCCTTCCGGACTCGCAGTCAATTGTATGTTTATTGTGCTGGGCAATTAAGATCTTAAAAGTTTACACTTTGTCTTACATTCCGCTTATATTTTGGAAGCAGTTTCATGTCTTTAGATCATTTGTTTGTGTTAGTTTAAAGTTAATCGATCAGTGTGTGATTTTGATCCACTTAGTCTAACTAGGTTTTGACAATCTGCATCGAAGGTTACTGAAAAGAACAACTTTATTTGATTATATACCTTTAGTATGGACTTGCTTTATTTCAGATTAAATGCATTATTTACTGTCTTGAATTTGTCAAATCACAGAATCTTGAAAATAAACATATCATGTGCTGTCTTCTGACTTCATGGTTGTCCTCAATTGTCTTGACCCATTTCAAATGATGTGGAATATCTAACAGAAATCATGAAGGAATCAATTAACTATGTAACACTATAACCCTTTTTACTCTTCAGTCTGGTGTAGATGAACAAAGCAATATTGTGGACACAAATTCATGCAAGAAAAACCTGATTACGTTCACTTTAAATACATCGATCATGTTTATTTACACAGATGGCATAAATAAATCAAAATGGAACCAAGTACATGTTCTACACATTACATCAGCCTATGTCTTGAGTGGGACAGCACAGTGTGAGTAACAAGGCTGTCTTGGATGATAATTATTGATAATATTCCTAAACACCACATACATAAAACTCCCAATGACTGGCATGATAACGTAGCATTGTACAGCAGGGTAATAAATATTGATAGCTTTGTGTTCATGAAGCTTGCTGGAGAAGTGTTCACTGTAGCTAACCTAGGCAATGAGTTTCTTCTGAATGTTTTTTTTTTTAGATAGGTGGCATACTTTATACAAGTCAGTTGACAACTGAGCCACAGAATTTGCCTTTTGCGTGTCAAACAAAGCAGAAGTGTAAGCCTTTTTTACTTCAGGTTATAATTGCTTTGAAAAACAGCCATCATAAACTTTAGCTAATTTTAACCCCACCTAGCTAAAAAGCAAAAGAAATGAGTCAGTTGGAAGCAACTTATATTTCTTAAAATCTCCTAAAATTAACTTCACAATCGGTGCAAAACCATGCACACTGGTCAGAATCTTCAAAGCTTGGATGGATAAAAACACCATTGATTTGCATACAACCGTTTCACTATAGCATGTTTCTTTTAAAGTTCCAGGTATTTGTTTTTGACTGTTAATTACAAGTATGATGTGATGGTATAAAAATCGTTCATTATGAAAGTGTGTTCATGAAGTGTTATATGTTCTGTTTATTTTCTTTTAACCGTCCAAACCTTGGTATACTTTGCCTGTCATCTTTACTAACCTGTGTCCTTTTCCTCCTCCAAAGAGAACAAATTGAATGAAACGGAATAGACATTCATGAATCTTTATATTTGTTCAGGTATAAGAGTTTGACTCCACTTCACAGAAGCAAATGTAATGGTTGCAAGCTTACATTTTTTCCTAATCAGTCATTGCAAGACCGTGTACTTCTCTGTTGGCCTACTAAATTATTTTCTTCAGCAACCTTGTATTGACATCTGATGCACCAATCAGTTTTCCAAACAAGGAAACATAACCCCATGCTAGCCACTTCTGGTAATGTTCTGTACAAAGCCAGATGTGAATTACAACTTTAGAGCTCTTTGTTACTGCAGATTGTCTGTGAAGTTAAAAAAAACCAAGCCCCAGCCCTTCCTCGTCTCACATTTTTCTTAAAACTGAACACTCCACTACAGAGTTAATTTTGGCAACTATTTTAGTCTTTATTTAGTATTTAATTATTTTAAGTGTAGTAAAACTCTGAACAAGATGCAGCCTAAATATTAACTACTTAACAGATCAAAATGCAACAAATGGTTACAGTCACTTTACTCAATGACTTGTTTCTAATAAGTATTTTACATTTAGGCTACTTCTAACCTACACGTGTGCACATTCAATATGCCTAATAACTGTCCCCCTGTATTCCAGAGTCTCAGTTAACTGCTGAAAAAATAAGAATGAAATAGCTGCTAAATTTAACAGCACTCCAGTTTGCCTTCTACTCAAGGGGTATAAAGTCCAATCAAGGACAGCACTTCCATCTCATCCCCAAACACAGCACACTCAGAGGCCTGTTCCTGGAGGATGCGGAACATCCACACAGAAATGCTTTTGTTGCGATGTAGAATACGGGATAAATACCTTTTTATTATGATATTTATTTCCACAAACGTTGCAAACCTTTCACCCGACTGAATACGGCCACAGTCCCTTGCAAAAGAACCCAACCGGCCAATCAGACGGATGCTGGACGTGACTGGTGACGTTTAGCTGGGACTTCCAAGGGATCCATTCTAACATCCAGCAGTTCAAATCTCAATACGCACAAAGCAAAACAACAACCACCACGTGAGTCCAGGCAGGTCTCCCTCAGAAAGGCATCCCTCCTGATATCTGTCGGGCCACCTGCTCCTCGGTGCTCTCCTCCTTGTCACGCTCCTTGTTCCAGTCCTTGAGGCCCTCGGGCAGAGACGTGTCCTCATCCATCCCCCCCGTACCTTCCACAAACTCCTCATAAGAGGACTTCTCGGCAAACGGCCGCAGCCCCAGCAGCTCCACCATGTCGTTCTTGTCCAGGACCTCTTTCTCCAGCAGACGCAGTGCCACCTAACAAGGACAATTATTAAATATATGTTATATCTACGTATAGGCGGTACATTCTAGGCCTACGATTAAGTGTGTGAGACTGAAATGGCATACCTATGGGTAAGTGTGTGTGTGTGTGTTAGATGTTGTGTAGACCATGGCTACTCAACTATGGTCCTGGAGAGCCAAAATACTTAAAACACCGGTTTTCAGCATCTAGTTCACACAAGGGACCGATTTTAACTCTGGGACCACAGGTGAGCGCAAATCCCAGAAAAACAAGTGTTTTGGCCTTAAAATACACTTTACAACAAGTGTGTTTGGGCTCTCCGTGACCGGTGTGGAGTAGCCCTGGTGTTTCCTCACACCGCACCCCTCCAGCACCCACCTTCTCCACATCAGCCTTCTTCTCGGCCAGCAGGGCATGCGTGCGCTCGTAGGCCTCCCGGATGAGGTTGCGAACCTCTGTGTCGATGAGGCGCGCCGTGGCTTCGCTGTAGGGCTTCTCCAGGGTCATCTCGCCCTGCCGGGGCAAGTCAAAGGACACCTGGCCCACCTTTTCGTTCATGCCGAACTGCACGATCTGCAGGGTGGAAGGGGGGAAAAAACCTATGACATCTTATCGGAACGTCCCGTCCAAATTCCACAGCCTGTGACATCTTATCGGAACGTCCCGTCCAAATTCCACAGCCTGTGACATCTTATCGGAACGTCCCGTCCAAATTCCGAGTAAAATCCCCGTCTTCAACCTTCTCACTTAACCGTTTTTTCTACTATTAATAAACATATTCACTCTCGAAAACACGTGTTCTCTGCAACTTCTAATAATTTATTACAATGAATGAATTACACATAGGCCTTCATTTGGAAACCGTCTTACCGAATCATAACCAGAAAGGTAAGGAACCCCGTGTACCCCAGCCCGGTGAAACACTGAAAGGAAAACGTTAATAAACCGCGGGTGCGAGACGGACCTGGGCGTAGGCGCTCTGGGTGACCTTCCGGAGGTCGTCCTGGGCCCCGGTGGTGATGCGTCCGAAGAAGATCTCCTCGGAAACGCGCCCACCCAGCGTCATGCACATCCGGTCCAGCAGCTGCTCCTTGGTGTACAGGTACTGCTCCTTGGGGAGGTACTGGGCGTAGCCGAGCCCCTTCCCCCTGGGGATGATGGACACCTGGAGGGGCGGACCGGGGTCCGTCCGGGAAAGGAACAAATGACGACGCAGATTGTTGAGGTCGAACGGTTACCGATCAACCGGCGTTATCGGCCAGTGTTAGCCAAAATGTCCACATGAGTAAAAACAACTATCGCTTTAGCATGTCGCGGTGTATGCAGAAATCCACTACAGCTGGAGAGGCTAATAACTCAACAGAACAGCCAATATTAACATGACAACACGTCCTAAGGACAAACCAAATCAGCAGAGCCAGATTACATTTGGTCAGGTAGATGTCGGTAACAGGGCCCTACCTTGAGCAGAGGGTCGGCGTGCTCCAGGTACCAGCCGGCGACGGCGTGGCCAGCCTCGTGGTACGCCACGGTCTTTTTCTCCTCCGGCTGCAGGACCTGGGACTTCTTCTCCAGACCTGGTTGTTCAACCACAGAAAGGAGTTTGACAGACCTGCCCCTGCCATTGCAAAAGCCGTCAATCTGCGTGACGAAGAAGCTAACTCGACTCATGTAGGGTGAGTTAAGGAAGGAGAACGACAGAAGTATGATCGACGTTTATGTTCTGACCTTTGCTGCTGTATGAAAATGTGTTGATTTTGTTTAAAATAGTCATCTATTTGCCTCTTTTTTTTTTTTCATCAGTATAGTAAGTCTGGACAGCAGCCCTAATGTAGTTTGGCCACACTTAATTATTTAAAACAATTTAATAACTAATAGTCTGTCATTTCAGTCATTGCATCATTGCTTTCTTTCCAAGAAATAATCCATATTTAGACTACCTCTTACTTCATGTGCAGTCAGACAGCCTTGTCCAAGTACAGCAGGTTGTTGAAGTACAGTAGACACGTTGCCAAGCGTTATAGTATACTGATAAAAACAAATGATTAAACCTGACTCAAAAGCAGCCAAACGTAATCCTGTTGGACATTACCAAGCCACACTAATTCAATTTGATAGTATTACAACACATTATACTTTTACATTACATTTTATATATATCACGTTACAATTCACATTAAATGCCTCGCTGCCCTAACTGTTCACTGTGGCCAAGACAATATCGAAATCGCAAAGATGATCTAAACATTCAGACTGATCAAAACACTGATGGTGTCCATCACATTCATGAACCTCCCAATGACTGCCATGATAATATAGCATTGTAATACAGGGTAATAAATACTGGAGAAGTGTTTATTACCCTGTAATACTGACAAGTGTTTATTACCCTGTAATACTGACAAGTATTTATTACCCTGTAATACTGACAAGTATTTATTACCCTGTAATACTGACAAGTATTTGTGTTCACAAAGCTTGCTGGAGAAGTGTTTACCGACAGGCCACAGCCAGACACGGGTAGAGACACAGCCAGACAAGGGTAGAGACACAGCCAGACACGGGTAGAGACACAGCCAGACACGAGTAGAGACACATTTGGAAACAACATGGGCGTATTGCCGGGTCTGTGGCAGTAATGAACCAATAGTTTTGGAGGCCAACCGCAGTAAAAACCCACAAAAGAAGAAGAACAATGCTGGTTCTCACCTCCGATCACACGACATGTTCAATAGCCTGAAGAAGAACAGTTTGGGTTCTCACCTCCGATCACACGCTCAATGGCCTGCTCAAAGTGCTTTTGGTTGATGGAGTCGGCCAGGTGACGCGCAGCGATCAGCGCGGCTTCATTGCACACATTGGCAATATCAGCACCTGACAAAGCAGCACGGAACAATTTCTGTCCTATTTCAACCTAAAGGCCGACACAATGACACGATACGAGCAAGTAAAACCTTTAAAAAGAAGTGCAAACGACAAGCAAAAAGAGGTTTGGAAACAACAGCACTTTGGATTTACGAGGCAAATGTGTGACGATTCTGAATACATGCAGTGTGAGAGGTGCTTATAACGCGTATTAATAAAACTAGCGAGGCCTACACACACAATCAATAGCTATTCTGATACCTAGAGTAGCATCCTCTGACTGACTGAAAAAACCAACCTGAGAATCCGGGGGTGAGAGCAGCCATTTTCCTGGCGAGGGCTTCTTTGTCCATCTCTGCGTCCATTTTCAAAGGCCGCAAATGCACTTTGAATATGGATGATCTGCCTTTAATGTCGGGATGACCTAAGAAAAAAAAAAAAAAAAACAATGTTCACCATGTTAAAAAATATACACATTTCAATGACACTTATAAGATTTGACAGTTTTGCTAACTGTAAACTGGCCATCCCTCACTTCAGGATCCGTCTTAGATTATAGCGCTGCCTGAAATACGCAGAGTCATCGCATAACCGTAACCAGACACCCATTTTACAACTGTACTTTTCCTTGTATTAAGAGTTCATAACTCTTCAGCACATCCGACAGAGGGACCATTGGAGGAGAGCAGGAAATGCCACAGTAGCAGTCGGAGGCGTGCAACGAACTAGTACCAATGTAAATCTGCCTGTCGAAGCGTCCGGGCCTCATCAGGGCTGGGTCCAGGATGTCCGGTCGGTTGGTGCCCGCCAGAACCACCACATTGGTCGCCGTGTTGAACCCTGGCAACAGAGAACCGGAAGGTCACTATACATGTGACACCTATGCGAGCAACACATACTCATTTAGACTTTCAAAAACACGCGCAATTCCGACAACATAGGGTGTTCTGCCCTGACCGGCCAATCGACACCCCCGAATAGTACGTGCAAAGAATGTTTGAGATGGACAATGTACGTCGTTCACAGTGAGACGAGCGTTTGGTTACTTCCAACTTCGTCAGTAATCCCATCCGATGACTCTACTAAGGACTAAGGCTGTGAACAGACTTGGACCCAGCGTCACACACCGTCCATCTCCACCAGCAGCTGATTGAGTGTGTTCTCCTGCTCGCTCTGGCCACCGAAGTTCCCCCTGCCTCGCTTGCGCCCGACAGCGTCAATCTCGTCGATGAAGAGGATGCAGGGGGCATTCTTACGGGCCATGACGAACAAGTCTCGGACCTGGAGAGATGCGAGATAAAGGGCA
The DNA here is from genome assembly GCA_016801175.1 of Esox masquinongy. Taxonomy (NCBI): domain Eukaryota; kingdom Metazoa; phylum Chordata; class Actinopteri; order Esociformes; family Esocidae; genus Esox; species Esox masquinongy. The sequence goes on from JACXGI010001744.1 coordinate 62,832, forward strand.
ATTTCTTTTACAGTCATAATTAAAAGAACACTAAAACACTTCTCACTTGACACTAATATACTGACGCCAGGTTCCAGTGATGTCAGCACTTACCCGGGCAGGCCCCACGCCCACAAACATCTCCAGGAACTCGGAGCCGTTGACGGTGATGAAGGGGACGTCGGCCTCTCCAGCAGTGGCCTTGGCCAGCAGGGTCTTCCCTGTCCCAGGAGGTCCCGTCAGGATGGCCCCCTGGGAGTTACAAGTGTGGGTGGAGTATGACTGGTGGGTTTTTCAAGTTGCCGTCATGAAAGGCAGTCATTTGCTCTCAAAAGATTCAACGAAGTTCTCTCTCAGGGTTCCCACACCTTCATAAACATCAAATTCAAGGACTTTTCAAGGACTTTCCAGGCCCAATTCCCTCAAGGACCCAAGGTGGCATAGTTTGAGACATGGATCAAGGTTCATTACTGTTACAACACTGAGAATTTCTATAATGAGAACTAGTCGGCTTTACAGAAGCTCACAGACAACACTTAAAAAAGAGTGGCTTGAATGTGTGAACACTTCTCAATTGTGCAGTGTTACAGTGATGACAGACTACGTGGTCTCTTCAATTTCTATTCTTACACAAAATATATAAATTCAAGCACTTTCAATGACCCATGTCTATTTATGTCTATTTTCAAAAACTTTCAAAGCCTTGATTTGTTTTTCTAAAATTCACAAACTTCCGAGGATTTCAAGGACCCGTGGGAATCCTGTTCTCTGCTCGGCTCACCTTGGGGATCTTGGCGCCCAGGTCCTGGTACTGCTTTGGGTTCTTCAGGAAGTTGACGAACTCCATGATCTCCAGCTTGGCCTCCTCGCAGCCCGCCACGTCCTTGAACTTGACGTCGATCTCGTCGCGCAGCACCTTCGCCGTGGTCTCGCTGACGCTGAAGAGGCCGCCCATGCCCCGCCCCCCTGGTCGGCCCGCGCCCCCCGGCCCACGCCGTAACATGAAGAGCAGGAAGCCGATGATCAGCACCGTCGGCAACATGCTGAGGAGGAACGACCTGTAGGGTGTAGAAGAGACGCGCTGGTGAAAAAAGGGCTGGGCCGCGACCCAAAGGGCTGGGCCGCGACCCATAGGGCTGGGCCGTGACCAATAGGGCTGGGCCGTGACCAATAGGGCAACTTGGAATGTTTTGCCGCTGCCTTTCTTATTGGACAAGTTAAGCGGGATCCCTCCTTGTTTCAGTGAATTATTGTAAATGTGTTCACACGTCTTATTTACCCATCGCTTTCAGCGGAATAAACCACTGGCAGACGGTTTTCCCCCTCAATCCCCATCTCGTTCTGAGCCGTCTCCAGGTTCCGCTCAAACGTGTCCACGCTGCCGATGTTGAACCACACATATTGCTGTAATATGAAAGAAAGGGGAAAAAACTATTGTTATCAGTGTTGGTTCTAACAAGTGAGGATGAGAACACGTGCACAACAAAAAATTATAGGTATGTAAGACTCACTCCATCCACTGGTGTCTTCCCAGGTGAAAATACCACTTTCACATAGCGCTTGTTTATAACCTCCAGTCTGTCGACCTGGAGAGAAAAAACAAAATAAAAATGTGAGTAACTTAATAAAAAGAGAAGACGTGTGACTGACCCAACTTACTTAAGGAGTAGCTAGAGCAACTTTAGGTCTTGATGCATAGTTTTAGAAACACTTCACATTGTTTAAGTAACACACTATTCTCCAACCTATGACGGAATACTCACAACATCCTTCGAAAGGTAGTTATTGACAAAGTCCTTCCAAGTGACCTCTCTCCCGCCGTCCCGGAAAAAGACGTAGTACGCGACCGTGATCCAGAACGCAGCACTGCTCAGCAGGTACATTCTGAACTCCTTATCGTCCCACGGCACGTCGCCCTGACGATCAAATCAAAAACGCATAGTTTGTCTGTTTCCACCCACCACGTTGTCTCGCGCAGTGTCACTTTGCAGCGCTGGAGCTGGGTTTACGTCACCGTGACAACGACATGAGTCTTAGAGTAGCACAGAGTTCAGTGGATGAAGAGGCATTCAGCGGTCAGGCAGCGTGACGGCCGTAGCGCACGCAAACAGCAGACCCACGTTGCATTAGGCGAACTTCAGACAGGTTTCGGGTGTTCGGCGCTCACCTTTTGAAGCCGGGAATACCAATGGGACTCCTCCTTCCGGCCTCCTCTTTTCCCCCATCCACCGGAGGCACCACCTTTCCCTCCTCCACTCCCTCCGCCTCCACCTTCAGTAGATCCGCCAGTGGCCTTCTGTGCATTGGTGGTTGGCTTGGCCTCTGAGAACGCAGAAAGGCGAATCGGTGTTCAGACTTAAAGCGAAGTCGACCCTCACCCTAGACATTACATTTGTGTAGACGCTCACAATGGCCTTCGTATTAATGTATTATTTTTTTACACAAGATGATACAGCGCATCTGAAAACTGTTAATCACAGCCCTGAAATTAAGTCAGACATTAAAAGGCGGCGTTCAGTTGGACGTGACAGCAGTCTGCGGTATAAATGACCTTTGGCTTCTCCACCGGCTGGGTTGGGCTCACTGCTCTTCGGAACATTCTTTGGACCATTTGGGAAATATTTTTCAAATCCTGAAGCAAGAACGACAAACTTTAGCAAGTGCAAAATCACCAAAATCATAAATAATCACACACAACTTTTACTGACATAAAATAATTTGGCTCTTTAATATTTGCCAGAATACAGTAAACACTGAGGTGCATACCTTTTGGAGGCTTGGAGCAGAGTCTTTGATAGGCACCTAACACCTGTTCAAAAAGGCTCCTCCTTTCAAGCGCAACCTGGCTGTCTGCTTGGATAGAAACCTTTAAAATGAAAGATGACAATCAATACAATGTACTCCACTGAGTACACATTGTCATCCAATGCTACATAGTTATGTGTAGATGTTACTAATGGGCTGCCCTAGAATCAAACCCACATCACAGGAGATGTTGTCAGCTCTATGCTGATGATAGGAATCCAGGATGAGAACTAAATAAGAGGGGAAATATTTGTACCAAATAAGCTAATACACCATAGTGCTAGATGTTCTGATTGATTCAAAACCCAGCACACCTTTGATCATTCAACTGAACTGACGTTACACCTAATGTCGTCATTAGGAAAGATCAGGCAATGGAAAGACCCAGCCATATGAATATATTGAAATGGTAGAAGCCCAAAATGGCAATGTCCATGCTAATACCGGCTTTTGACATTAAAGGCCAAATCATTCTCTAGTCAGAAAAGACCTCTGGGTAAAAAGGCCCCACAGATAAACTAGGGGATGTCTCTCCATCAGCTATATTGATAGAAATCAACAGCATCGAACACAGCACATCATTGCAATTTTAGCACGAAGCAAAACAAGGTGTGACAATGAATTTAAGAAAAACTAAAAGAATTAGACACTAGCTAGTTATCGAAAGGAATAATTTCACATGAATCTGTTGCATTTCCTGTAGTGTCACATTATCAACGTTGGCAATGTCAATCGAAGGCCTGTTATGCTAGACAGCTAGTTCGAATAACATGTTGTTTTACTGGGCATAACAGCTCAAAACAATTTCCTAGAAACATACGAGATTGTCCTGTCTATGATCAAAACGTGTTTACTGATTATGTAGTTAATGCAAAGCAAGAATCGACAACATGTTTGGTATGATGTAACGTCGCTAGCTACTACAGTACAGTACTGTAGCTAGATAGCTCTAACTCACCAGTCGTGCACAGCTAGCTCTTCTGACGTTTGGAGGCAACAACACATTTAATATATTCCTGCTAACTCTTGACAAGCGAAGGTATCGGTGAGCCATTCTGCCGTATTAACACCTTGAATATTCTAACAGAAATGTCTCTTAAATACTTATGGAAATTGTTTTGAAGACTTAGCCAGCTATCTCATGCATTGACTGTCCCATCTCATAACACAAGCCGCCATTCTTTTTTGCATACATCGAAATTACGCGATGACGCAGGCACGCACAAGTAGCTTTTACTTTTGAGCTCATGTCTATGGCAGTGGTTCTCAACTCCGGTCCTCGAGTACCCCCAACAGCACACATTTTTGTTGTAGCCCTGTACAAGCACACCCAATGCAACTCAATGAGAGCCTGATAATTAGTTGACAAGTTGCTGTGCCTGGCTGGGGCTACAATGAAAATGTGTACTGTTGGGGGTACTTGAGAACCGTGGTTGGGAACCACTGGTCTATGGAGACAGAATATTGCCAAAATGATTGTATTCACAACATATAACTCACAAATGTCAGCCATGATTCATATACCGTGATCCATTAATACACAGCAGCAAATCCATGATGGTAAACCATGATTCGTATATATATACACAGCACTCCCAAATGGGTAGTTGGAAACGTAAAGAAAATGCACTAATGTAAGTCACTATCCACAAACAAACACTACCTGACTCGTATTTCTAAAATAGAACTTGTATAAATGCAACCAGATTTGTCAGTCAACACTTTTGTGTTAAAATTGTCAAGTGTGCTTATATGGATAAGGTTGTGTGTGTGGATCTGTTTGCATTTGCGCACAGAAATTTGGCAGTTACGTTCTGGGTTCAGGTCACAGGTCAACGATCCACAAATGCGAGTGAGACCGCTACACAACAACGCGCCCAGGCATGCATCTTTTATTAATGAAACAATGCGTCAATCAAAATGATTTTATTAAACCCTTTTTACATCAGCATTTGTCACAAAGTACTTACATATACCCAGCCCAAAACTTAAAATACAGGCATTACATTTTAAATACTTATTTTTTCTCTACAAAGCCTATCTATTGATCTAAAGGTAATGTTGCTGCAAAATGGGTATGGAGGGTCATTGATTATAAATACTGCAAAAAGTACCAGGCATTTAAAAAGTTTTCTTTTTTTATAAGATTTGTTTTATGTACTATAACACAATTTGACTGTAACCTTGAATAAAGTTTGTATTATTTTTTGAGAATGCCTACATAGATCATAAAAGGTCAGTGAATTGTGAAATTATCTATGGTATCTCAATCTTAAAACAATTCTGTGTAAATTTAAAAAAGAAAAATTGCAAAGACTTCAGGGCATTTTTAAGAGCGTGGAGCGTTACAGCCAGTCAGGCCAGTAACATCTGGACCTGTTCCAACCCGCATTCTCCACTTGAAAACTGGACAACAAAATCTGGCACTGAAGAACCGATAGACTAGTTTGGCTAAAGAGTAGTAGAATTCAGTTACTGGACACAACTCTTCATTGATCTCACATCTTGATGAAGAACTGATATCTCTTCTTGGATTATTGACCAAGGATTCTCTGTACAAGACCTCCACCGGGAGCCACTAAAGGTTGCTATATTAGAAAACTTGTGAATTATTTCATGTCTTATTTGCACAATTTTCTTTAATAGGTACTTCATCAGGTTTGTACCATTTACTACTAGGGCTTGTGACATCTCAGCAGTATGTAACAATTTACATACATATACAAATATAATAAAAATATTTCACCAAAAAGGTAAGATTGTTATGTTTCTGTTAGACTGCAGCAGTACTAACTATTGCTTATGAACTCAATTTAATCCAGTCCTAGCCTTACAGCAACCTGGAAAGACAGCCATCAGTCAGGAACTGGTTAAGTAGAGGTTTCACTTGGACAAAACATCGTCGCAGAGGTGGAGAATTTGATAGGAACACTTTCTGTAATTATCTGATGAGAATACAAACGACACGAAATTTCAGCAGCGGGGACATTTTCTGTCACAGCGTGAAACACACTGAACGCCTATGAGAAGGGAATGCTGGCCTTACGTCCTGGGAGAAGACAGGTTGGGACTGGTGAAGAATGTCTCTGTTCTGTGTGTCGATGATGAGGCTTTAGGCTATGTAGTTGTTGTACTTATGTTTAGTGTTGGCCTTCTGCTTATGTGTCAAATCTCAACTTTACACAATCTCTGCTCTGCTCATAGAGCACGACCTATTCTAGCAAACAGTGCCCATTCACACATCAATCGATGTCCTCAAGATCACATTGATCAAAGTTAATGGTGTAGGTTCGGCGTTAACCATTACACATTGCTTTCATCAACATGCATAAATAACCTGAGTGTGTTGCTCTCATTTGAAATGAGTGTGTAAGCTGTGATTGTTTGGACAGGACATTCAGCCATGTCCGGCGTTATGAGGAATCTGGTGGAGGACGAGGAGAGATACGTGAAATCTTTCCGGTTGTTCCTGGAGCGCTCTTCTGAACATCAGTGCATGCGGGACTTCATCCACACCACGCTGCCCGACATACTGGACAGGCAAGAGTTCTGAAATACTAGCCCGATAACATCTTTACAAGTTTTACATGTGATTCATTCTCAGACACCCTTGAACGGAGAGGCTTACAGGGGCAAAACGTTTTGGCGCCTAGCCTAAGGGCTCTGGGATTCGAACCAGCAACCTAACCACCAAGGTGGCCAGTGAACTCCCTTTTGTAAGGATGTATCTAAAACTGTAGGCTACTTAAGCAGCAAACTTTGTATGGTACTACTACTGCCTGTCCTGAAGCCACAATATCCTGCCTGTCTTCCCCAGCATTGGAAAGGGAAAAACCAGCGTGAATGTGATGGGAGTCGGAAGCGGAGCAGGTGAGAGAGTGACAAGCTGTTACAAGGGATTACAGTCCGGTAGATAAACACTTGACAAATATTTACTTTGCTAGGAAATCAAAGTTTACACACAAAGAGCATACCAACAGGCAGTCAACATTGCATGCCTGATATACTATAGGGACAATACATTCACTTCAAGTTCTGTCATAACTGATCATAACTGAAGGTTTATTTCTATAATGACACGATAAGTCCAGGGGCCTAAGACGTTCTGTTTGAATCCAGTAGAAACACATTGGTTGTATGGGCCTGGTTCCCAGCTCTCTACGGGGTGTTTGTGTGTTTCTGGTTTTCCAATGTCAACAGGTGAGATTGACTTGGAGATTTTGTCTGAGCTGCATTTGAAGCGACCTGCCGTGTCTGTGGATAACCAGGTGGTGGAGCCCAGTGGCCGGCAAATACGCCTCTACCAAGGTATGTTTAAACTTTAAGGACAAAATCACACGGCGAACATCTGTCAGAGATGTGAGAGCGAATATTAAAACAAAAACAGTGTAGTGTAGGCCTCTGTATTTATGGTGAAAAACATGAAAAACTGTTCATTCGAATCAGTCAACTCATTCCAATGGTTTTTTCAGGAATTGCCTGTTACCATGATCAAAATCCACACGGGTTTATTATTTACAAATTATGTACAAAATTGCATATATTATACATTTAGAGGGTTGCACTGACACAGTTTCATCATAAAATAACCTATTTTCATTATACATTTCATAATTCCAGTGGGAACAATTCAGTTTATTTTATGATAATCATTTTATGCAGAGTTGGTGTCCCAGAAACCAAATCTGGACTACATTAAATTCACCTGGAATAAGATGACAGCTGCTGAGTTTGAGAAGCACTGGACAGAGAACATCCAAACCAAGAAGATGGACTTCATACACATGATACAGGTCAGAACCTCCCACATGGTACAGGTCAGAGCCTCCCACATGGTACAGTTCAGAGCCCCCCACATGATACAGGTCAGTACCTCAGAACTTCCAACATGGTACAGGTCAGAACCTCCCACATGATACAGGTCAGAACCTCCTGCATGATACAGGTCAGTACCTCAGTACCTCCCATATGGTGTAGGTCAGTACCTCAGAACCTCCCACATGATACAAGTCAGGACCTCCCACATGATACAGGTCAGAACCTCAGAACCTCCCACATGGTACAGGTCAGAACCTCCCACATGGTACAGGTCAGGACCTCCCACATAATACAGGTCAGAACCACTCACATGAAACAGGTCAGAACCTCAGAACCTCCCACATGATACAGGTCAGAACCTCAGAACCTCCCACATGATACAGGTCAGAACCTCAGAATCTCCCACATAATACAGGTCAGAACCACTCACATGAAACAGGTCAGAACCTCAGAACCTCCCACATGATACAGGTCAGAACCTCAGAACCTCCCACATGATACAGGTCAGAACCTCAGAATCTCCCACATGATACAGGTCAGGACCACCCAGATGATACAGGTCAGAACTTCCAACAGTCAGACCCTCCCACATGATACAGGTTCAGAACCTCTAACATTATACAGGGTCAGAACCTCCCACATTACAAGTTAGAACCCACACAGAAAACAATTGATTGCATAAGTAATTACCCCCTTTGCTATGACATACCTGGATTAGCTCTGGTGCAAACAATTGTTATTAGAAGTCACATAATTAGCTGAACAGAGTCCATCTGTGTGCAATAAAGGTGTTTCCCATGATGTCAGGTCAAATACACTTGTCTCTGGAAGGTCCCACGGGTGGTAAGTATAATTCCTAACAAACACAACAGAATGAAGACGTAGGAACATTCATAGAACATCCAGAATAATGTTCTTCAAAAGCACCAATTAAGGGTAGGGTATGAGAACATTTCCAAGGCATTGAAACATTACTGCTCCCCGGAGCAGGTAACATCTATTACTAAGAAATTGAGAGAATATGGTGCAACTGTGAATCTGTGAAGAACAGGCCATCCTCAACAATTGAGTATCTGGGCCAAGGAAGACCACCAAGATGCCGATGGTAGCTTTAAAGGAATTACAGTCTTCCCTGGCTGAGCTGGGAGACACTGTGCATAAAAAAAGCTGCTCACATCAAGTCTTGGCTAAGTTTGCCAGAAGTCATGTGGAGACTGAGACCAAGTAGAAGAATATTCTACTGTCTGATGAGACCAAAATAGAACTTTCTGGCCTCAACACTAAGCGCTATGTTTGGCGCAAGCCTAACATCCCAAATCACCCTGAGAATACCACCCTATTGTGAAGCATGGTGGTGGCAGCATCACGCTATGGGGATGCTTCTCTCCACCAGGGACTGGTTTGTGAAAATACAGAGAAAAATGGATGCAGCAAAGTAGAGAAATCCTGGGAGAAAACCTTTAATCTGCAAGAGACCTGGGATTTGGGAGATGATTCATCGTCCAGCAGTAATTAGTTTTATTTTTTAATAAACGTTTTGTATTGATCAGTGGCAAACACTTGACGTCTTTTTGTAAGACTGAGATGTTGAAATTTAGAATACTTTTGAGAGCCACTGTACATGATGCCGGACTAACTGGCTCCAACTTATTTACTAGTCCCTTTTAGGTTAATGCCCCTCTACCATAGCTCACTACTGAACATCTGCTACTCCGTTGTCTTACAGTTGAATGCCTTTTCCCAGGTCATCAGAGAATGTGAATGTGAATAGGCTCTCAATCGACCTGCCTGGTTAAATGACGGTTAAATAAACAAGTTAAAAGGCCTTTGAAGAGATTGCATGAATATGATTGTAGCAATGCAAAAACAATGTCCACACATGGGGTGTCGTGTATCAAACAGCAATATTATCTACTTCATCCCTGATCTTCAATGACAATCTGATAGTTCTGATAGTTCTTCTTGGTTCCGTCCAGATGTTGTATTACGTGAAGAATCCTTGTGCCACAGTCTCATTCTACCAGAGTCTCCTGGACAAGAATGGAAAACTACTCATCATCTTGGCGTCAGGTGAGTCAAATGTGTCTATCAGAACCCATGCGTGCCACAGCTGTTATACATAGCAACTTGAATGCTTTACCATTCTCACCGGGCAGTAAGACACACGTCCTGGCAGGCGCGCACATATAATACAATCTTGAAGACAGTGTGACCTGTGATACTTTGTCTGTAGGCGATAGTGGCTGGGGGAAGGTTTGGAGGAGCTTCAAGACCCAGCTCCGCAACACAGAGTGCAGTCAGTGTTTCACCACAGCTGACATCAAAACCTACCTGGACTCAGCGGGCGTGAGTTACCTCAGCTACGAGCAGCCTTCTCAGATGGACATCACGGAGTGCTTCACGGAAGGGGATCAGACAGGGGAGCTACTCCTGGACTTCCTGACGGAGGTGTTGAACTTCGAGGTGAAGGCCACCGCCCTGGAGCTGCTGAGACACCCAGACTGTAGTTGAGAAGTAGAGGGAAGAGTTATCTTCAATAACAACATGGGCATGCTGGTCACTGACCCTCTGCTGTGACTTAATTCTGAGTCCAGAGAACATGGCAAAAGGGTTTTTTTTCTTTCTATTTTGCCTTATACTCTGCTGTCCTTTAACCTCACCTCAGGTGACTGTTTTACAGTTTTTTTTCAGAAAGGCTGCAGGAGTTTGTGACAGCAGCTGTATCTACATTTGGATTTCCTGAGATTTTCTATGATTTATAGATAGATGAACTACTTACTATTGTTGTGTGACATCAACCTGATGAAGCAGTTAATGAAAATGACAGTAATAATTCAGCAGTCATGCGATTCTGGATCAGTGATATCCATTGCAGTGTCACAAACCATAAACATATCTGGGTTTAGATGTCCTTCGTTTTGATAGATTGTAATATTTCAGATTTATTTAATTCAAGTAGTACATTGTTTCAGTATGTGTAGGTTGCTTTAGACATTATGCAAAGCACAGGACTGGACCTGGAGGATGTAACTTTAATGTCTGATTCTGAGGGAGGGTATCATTATGTGATGGAAGAGGAAAAAGGGAACATCTTTATAAGTTTTGTTTGAAGTTGGTCTTTTAACCATCCTGCCTCAGTAAAAATCTTCAAATTGAAAACCTAATCTTTTATATGATCACACATTGGATGTATGCAAAGATATTTTTAGGATTATACAATAGACTAGTAGACCATATACTGCAAAAGCCTTTTTATGCTTGCTATAAAAACATCAGAAATTAAGTAACATTTTCCTTCCACTTTGAAATTGTTTTAAAAAAATGTTATGAAATTGTAGGATTTGGAAAGCTGTGATGTTCCTGAAACAAATGACCTATTGGGGGTTTGTTTGAACATTCTCTGTTGCCCATACATTTTATTTATGTACACATTGAGGCTGAAGTCTCATTTTCAAGTGAGCCCTGCAATACAGACATCAGAAAATAAATGAAATACATGATAGAAAAATTCACATTAAGAAAATAGCTGAAAAATACCAATGTAATACACATAAAAATCCGATGATGAAGCATCCTGGCGTTTATTCCACGTAGAGTCAAGAAGTATTGAGACCCTTTATATTAAGCAAAACCTGTTGCAAAAATTAACAACACAATCAGTCAATGCAAACAAAGAGGGAGCCTTGTACTTTCATTACAACAAAACATGTTATTTAGGAGTAGGATCCTTTCTGCAAAACACAGATTATGTATCGGCACCCCTAGTATCAATGTTTCATGAGTCCTCCCCTGGAGTGGATAACAGCACCGAGCCTCTTCCTGTAAAGTCTGACCGAGTTGGCTTTTGGAGCAATCTTGCACCACTCCACCATGCTGCAGATTTCAAGATCCTGAACAGTTTTGTTGTCTGCATCTCCATAAGAACAAATAAAAAACATGCTTATTATAGGTTCAATTCCCTAGACTTTTGCAAAGTTTCAGGTCAAAGAAAAAACAAGTGTTACATGTCCTCTGCAGAGGACCAAGATCCAATGAACTTTCAGGTTGTTGAACACAAAGGTAATGTTTGATCTGTGTCTACAAACACACAAACACATACACTGTAAACATTTAGTCTGTCCAGTGTCGAGATGAAGATGAAGGGCTTCTTGAGTGTCTTCCTGGTTTATTTAGCAACCGTGTTCAATACTGGAAATGGACTGAGCAACTATGATATGTTGGGGACGGTTGAGAAAAGATATGTTGACATGGCTATTAAACACGTAAATGAGAAACACTGGTCGGGGACAAACATGCCAAAAAATGAGCACTTCAATTTTCTACAATTAATTTGGAAACCTGTGGTAAGGAATGTCTCAATTATTAATTGTTGTATTTTGAATGTTATAATGTTCTTACTGTTGTAAATTAATTTAATATTTTATGTCTGTAGGTCGAACTTCGGGAAGTTAAAATCAACTTTTTCTTGAAAGCAACCATCTGCCCTAAGGCCAACAGTAGCAGTGGACATAAACATCGCAGTGAATGTGAATTTGAAACTGGAAGGGTGAGTAGTTCAGATCCTCCATGAGTGATAACCTATTCTGCCTTAAGAACTAGTTAACATGCAATATCTGTTGTAGCTGAAGCCCTGTGTGATCATTTCTGATCTGTGAAAGTAATGAAGCTGAAACACAAGACATCAGATAAAAGTAATGGACTATAAAGATAAGAGGTTCAGGTTCATATAAGGGGTTCAGGTTCATTTAAGGGGTTCAGGTTCATATAAGGGGTTGAGGTTCATATATGGGGATCAGGTTCATATAAGGGGTTCAGGTTCATTTAAGGGGTTCAGGTGCATATAAGGGGTTCATGTTCACCCATGTCCAAATGCAGCACTGTGCTATTTGATATAACCAATAAACCACTGTCCACATGTCTATAACATCTTGCTTCATGTCCTTTCCTTGCAGCCTTTCATAAACTGTATAGTTTGCAACAACGACTTCACTAGCACTGATGCCTACATTAACTGTGTTCGCCACAAGGATGTGAATAAGGTACACTTCTAAACATAAAAATGTGTCAAATGACCATGTAGCTCATGAAACATCAATTAGTTGGAATCCTAGTTTAATTCAAACACATTTAATTTAAAAGTATAATTAACTAATATAATCATTGTTTTCAGGAGAATGACAATCGACATGAAAACTGTCGAACTTCTCATCTTCCTGGAGTTGACACACCTTTGGCAAGACATAATGAAGAAAATCTTCAGACTGGATGCCTTGGTTGTTTCTGATAACTGAAGGGTCTTGGCAAGCATGGACGGTCAGAGGCACTTCTTCTAAAGCACCTATTTCTGTCTTTGGATTTTCAATGTTCTCTTCTGTTGGGGGGATTCAGCACAAAGCAGCTGTGTCAAACATGCTCTTGATGTGACATTTTCTAGCCCTTTTTTAATTCCTTTATGCATTCATATGGCAAAGTGTTAAACTGTGCCTTCACATGAATCACAACTGTTTATTATGTAGGACACTTTCTAAAGACTGTTACTGTCTTATACTCATTTATCCAACCAGTGTAACAGCATGTGAATGGTGGAACTCAAATATAGAGTTGTGACAAAGGAAGGAACAAAAAATGAAAAATAAAGCAATTATTGGAATTTCACACTTTTAAAATAGCATTTATTCTTTTATTTTAGGGGAGGATAATGATTGTGTCTGCATATTGGTTGCAGAATAATAGTAAATGCAGCCTGGTTTCTAGCTCTCTAATCAAAGGTTGAACAGAGCGAACATGTATAACCCCTTCTCTCTGGCCAGCCAGATCTGTCAGTGACAGACAGGATTTACTGGGGTATTTGAATTCGGAAACAAATGAACTACAAACCCTTATTGAAAATGCAGCTTTTGTTGTTGTAATGGTTCAAATCAAGACAAACCTATTTTCACTTCTAATAAGATCTTATAACCAACAATAACATTACACCAGAATGACATTATGAATAATAAATCTGCACTAAATAATTGTGGGTGAAATCTGTGACATCATAAATATTTTTTTTTATTTTTGTTGGTATTAACAGTATCATAAGTGGATTGACGGCGCAGTGAAAAAAATAAAAGATGAGCCTTTATTGAAATCTATAACCAGGCCCTGTTTATAGATATGATCTATTATATGGCATAAATATACTTTAATACTTATAAATATACTTTCAAGTATATTTAAATATAATTGTTCTAACTTTTAGTCAACTGAAATTGGGTTGCCAAACTGACTTTAAGAGCTGTAGAAATGTAGGATATTTCTAACTTTAAACCATTTAGGTCAGTTTCCTTGATACAGGCAAAGCCTTGTTTTCTGATATGGTTTTCAGTCTTTAACACTGCTTTAACTGGGCTGGTGAGCCTTATTCCATGCAGTGATACCAAGTTAATATTTAAATTATTGTTTACATTAGATTTAAGTATGGTACAAGAGGAAATATTGAAATAGGCCTACCTTCACAACTTATCTTTCGGCTAGGGACACAGTGTTTCGACGGTCATGTCAAAATAATGTTGTGTTGAGAAAAAATAATAAAAATAAATGTTGAAATAAGGGTCATGGAGGAGCAGCAAACAACATACATTTCATGGTTTATTCTAAATTTGTTGTTTTTTGTTAGATGTGTGTAAATTAACTTTTTTGTTCTTTATGAGAAGACATAAATAACATATTTATTATAGGTTCAATTCTCCAGACTTTTGCTACATTTCAGGCCAAAGAAAAAACACGTGTTTCATTTCCTCTGCAGAGGAACAAGATCCAATGAACTTTTGGGATGTGGAACACAAAGGTAATGTTTGATCTGTGTCTACTCACACAAACACATACACTGTAAACATTTTGTTTAACTGTCCAGTGTCGAGATGAAGATGAAAGGCTTCTTGAGCGTCTTGCTGGTTTATTCAGCAACCGTGTTGATTACTGCAAATGGACTGAGCAATTATGATATGTTGAGGGAGATTGAGAAGAAATATGTTGACATGGCTATTAAATATGCAAATGAGAAAAACTGGTTGGAGAACAACATGCCAAAAAATGAGCACTTCAATTTTCTACAATTAATTTGGAAACCTGTGGTAAGGAATGGCTCAATTATTAATTGTTGTATTTTGAATGTTATAATGTTCTCACTGTTAATTAATGTAATGTTTTCTGTCTGTAGATCACACCTCAGCAAGTTAAAATCTATTTGTTGTTGAAAGCAACAGTCTGCCGTAAGGCCAAGAGTAGCAGTGGACATAAACATCGCAGTGAATGTGAATTTAAAACTGGAAGGGTGAGTAGTTCAGATCCTCCCTGAGTGATAACCTATTCTGCTTTCAGCACTAGTTAACATGCAATATCTGTTGTAGCTGGAGCCCTGTGTGATCATTTCTGATCTGTGAAAGTAATGAAGCTGAAACACAAGACCTAAGAGAAAAGTAATGGACTATAAAGACAAGGCGTTCAGGTTCATATCCGGGGTTGAGGTTCATATAAGTGGTTCAGGTTCATATAAGGGGTTCAGGTTCATTTAAGGGGTTCAGGTTCATATATGGGGTTCAGGTTCATATAAGGGGTTCAGGTGCATATAAGGGGTTCAGGTTCATTTAAGGGGTTCAGGTGCATATAAGGGGTTCAGTTTCACCCATGTCCAAATGCAGCACTGTGCCATTTGATATAACCAATAAACCACTGTCCACATGTCTATAACGTCTTGCTTCATGTCCTTTCCTTGCAGCCTTTCATAAACTGTATAGTTTTCAATAACAACTTCACTAGCACTGATGTCTATGTTGGCTGTGCTCGCCAAATGGATGTGAACAAGGTACGCTTCTAAACATAAAAAAGTGTCATGAAAAAAAAGCTCATGAAACATACATTTTTAGAATCCTAATTAAATTCAAACACATCTATTTTAAAACTATAATTAGCTAATATAATCATTGTTTTCAAAAGAATGACAAATGACATGAAAACTGTCCACCACCTTTTCATCTTCATGGAGTTGACACATCTTTGGCAAGATTTTAAGATGAAGAAGGCCTTCAGACTGGATGCCTTGGATGTTTCTGATAACTGACGGGCCTTGTCAAGCATGGATGATCAGAGGCATTTCTTACAAAACACCTGTCTCTAACTTTAGATATTCAATATTGCCTTTGTTTTGCGTATCCTTTCAGTTGGGGGTTTCAGCATAAAGCAGCTGCATCAAACATGCTCTTGATGTGACATTTTCTAGCCCTTTTTAAATTCCTTTATGTATTCATATGGCAAAGTGTTAAACTGTGCCTTCACATGAATCACAACTGTTTATTATGTAGGACACTTTCTAAAGACTGTTACTGTCTTATACTCATTTATCCAACCAGTGTAACAGCATGTGAATGGTGGAACTCAAATATAGAGTTGTGACAAAGGAAGGAACAAAAAATGAAAAATAAAGCAATTATTGGAATTTCACACTTTTAAAATAGCATTTATTCTTTTATTTTAGGGGAGGATAATTGATTGTGTCTGCATATTGGTTGCAGAATAAAGGAAGGACCGGGTGTGACAAAGGAAGGACCGGGTGTTTTGTAAAAGCACTTTGTGACAACTGCTGATGTAAAAAGGGCTTTATAAATAAATTTGATTGATTGATTGATTGAAGGACCAAAAAATGAAAATTATAGCAATTATTAGATTTTCTCTGTTTTAAAATAGCATTTATTATTTTACTTGTTATTATTTACATACTGATTTTCTAACCCTAAACCGTTTAGGTTAGTTCCCTTGAAATAGATAAAGCCTTGTTTTCTGATATAATTTTTTTCAGTAATTCAGGTTGCTACATGCAGTGACACAAAGTTAATATTAAAATTATGATTTGTATTACATTTTGGTATGGTACTTCAAGAAATACTCTTATAGGCCATCCTTCACAACTTATTGTCCAGATAGGAACACGTTTTAACTGAAGTTGGTAATGTCAAAATATTGTTGGTAATATCTTGAAATAATAATTACAAAACATTTTGAAATAAGGATCATGGGGGATCAGCAAACAAAACACATTTCACAGTTTCTTCTACAGTTGTTTTCCTTTTGTTAGATGTGTGTAAATATACTTTTCGTTTCATCATGAGAACGCAAAAAACCTGTTCATTAATCAAAATGTGAGGCCACGTGTTTCCTTTGTAGAGGATTAAGATCCAATGAATTTTGGGGAAAGTTGTTGGGACTTAGGTATTTGAATTCGTAATCGATAGAACTGAAATATGAAAATATTTAAAAATGTAGCTTTTGTTGATGTAATAGCTGAAATCAAGAAATGACAAAACCTATTTTCACCTTTAAAAAGATCTTGTAACCAACAATATTACACCTGAATGTCATTATGAATAGAACGTCTTCACTAAAGTATTGCGGATGAAATCTATGACGCCATAAATCATTTTTTAATATTTTGTTGGTTTTAACATTATCATAAGTGGATTGACAGCACAGTGAAAAATTAAAAGATATATTATTTAATATATGCCATAAATATGCTTATATTTACATGAACATTTATTTTAGATACTGTTTTAATAACAAAAATGGGAGTTTCACTGTTCTTATTCAATCATTTTTAAGCGTTGACATTATCAAAATTCACGCCATCGACTAGGTGGCGGTATGCATGTGTAACATTGTATTGCCGTCGTCCATAATAAAATAACCTCAGAAGAAGTAGAAAAAATAATGAATTGTGCCGATTTTGCCGGATTTAACCTTTCACTTATCAACACTGGTTTACACTCCAACACAGTGTGTGGCGGTAAAGAGTCAATGTCAACAGCCGTTAAAACCCATTGAAGAAGTAGAAAAACTTGCATGCTGGGAAGATGGCCGATACTGGGGCGGATAGCGAGGAATAAGAGGACGGGAAAGCGAATAAAGTTCTTACGGCAAATGCCATCCAAAGTGTTTACACGTTTTCGGCTGATTCAAGGGCAAAGTTTCCATCGGTCAGTGTGAATGAATAAAACCCGTAGTCAGTACAGCTCATGCTGCTGGACAGAGAGGACGGATCGAGTCAACTGGAATCATGCTAACTAGCCAGCTCAGACAGGTTGCAAACGACGGTGTCATTCCATAGATGTCCACGTCCAATGAAGTACATCATTATCTACGTCATTGTTTACTAGCTAGCTAGTTAGGTAATGCCGGACCAAATTTTAAGTTAAAATGTCATCCAAAATTGTGAATGTTTTTCATTGACAAGCTGGTTGTCACGCCAGTGTGAGTTAACCCTGCTTGCTTCTAGCTCATCACTGGGTTAGCTTGCTAGCACAGACATCCCTTTTCAAGTCCCCTATAAAGGCAAGGCCTTATTGCTTTACCAAGCAAAGTAAGGTAAAGTATCGTTAAAAAAGACCATCGCTACATACTTTACTACTACGGTGAGCTTTGTAGTAAACAATTGGCCCAAAAAAGAGGTTCGTTAACTTTTTGGGAGTGTCACATTAAAAATGATAAAAACTGTCATTGCTCCATGATAGATACAACAATTATCCCACTATTGTCTGGATATTACTGTTCTGCGTTGACATCAAACATGTAAGTACGTTTTTATCAATTTTTGATTGCATTACTAGTTGACTTAAGTAGCTTTTGTTAGCTAAATGCCTCAGTCCTAAGTACTTTAGTTTTGGACGTGTTCTCTGAGGTCAGGATCATTTGCCATTATTAGTCAGCTCAAAACTTTATAAAACACTTTAATGGAGGAGTTGCAACTCGACGTTACGCACGGTAAATGTACTTCCAAAAAATGTCTCGTTAAAATACATTGTGCGCGCACAAAAAAATCACTGAATACTACCACACAAACAAGGAAGCTGATGTAGCAGTATCTCAAAAGACCACTGATTGTATCCATATTTTTAGACTATTTCTGGAAGAACATAACCTGCGTAACGACGGTATGGTGATAGTTGCTGTGCGCAACTCCATATTTTGGTGAATACTGTAGCCAGCTACTGTAGCTACTTAAATTATTTCTGACATACTAACGTTAGCAGTTGGCTAATTGGAGGGTCCTGACCTGAGCTCATAGGAAGCCCCGTCATAAAAATCCTGTCCCAGTTAAGGTACTGTCCTGAGGCAGCTTATAGTGATAAATACTTATAAGGCCATGGGATGGTCGCGTACTTTGTTAATTAAAATATTTGCTGGGCCAGCTAACGCGTTGCCGTCCTAGCTAGCTAGCTACTCTGATAGCACGAGATAGAGCTGCAAGACCTTGCAGAAAATATTCCCTGCTGCTGTCTCCCAGCTACACTTCAACACTTGTTAATTATCATCAGCGTATTTCCATTTTAGTAACTTACTGCTAGCTACATAACATTTTAACTGACAGGTTTACACACCGTTATTTGAAACTATTTGCTGGGTTACGTCACACTTAAAACAAGGTCGGAGCGAGTTAGCAAGCTACCCTAGTTACGGTAGCGTTAGCAGGCTGTACATTCCAATTTAGCTTGCGAACACATGACTAGATATTAGCCCTTTCATGACTAATATCCATTATAACGTGTGTCATGAAATGCCAATGCTAGATATTTAAGTAGTAGTACCCTGCCTATTAGACATTTGTATATCCTGACAATATTATGTTTGACAGACATACTATAATTTTAGCAGCCTTATTTAGTTATTTGTGTATTGCTGGATTAGGATAGATCAACTTCAGGATGATCAATTGCCTCCCTGGCTATGTGACTGGAATATAAATACGTTGTATGCATATTTAATAACCCATTTAATTTCAAGCTTTTTCTCCTCTATTTGGTGGTGTGCAATTCGTGAGATGGAAACATTCCTTATCAGGTTTACTTAATTTGGGAAAGGTCAGTTATCAGGATTGTCAGTTAACCTTAAAATGTCCAGCCTAATGGCCGAAAGGCTTGAAGTAGTCTAATAAGTTAATGAGAGTTGGTTTGTTGGCAGCTAAATATATCAAATATACCAAAATGTGCATTCCTAATGCTGTCAAGGAGTTTATTCAATTTAGCCAATATATTTCATTAATTGGTTTTTGTCTACTAAAAACATACACAGAAATGCTTTCGTGCTTTACCAGACTGAAAACTTGAGAAAGACAGAACGAGAGCGTTTTTTGTTGAACCCTCAGTGGTGTGAAGGAAATTTTTTTCCTTCACACTTTCTTTCCCATTTCATATGCAATGTTCTTTACCTGGAGGTCATTTCGCTGTGCGGACACGCGTTTGTTCAATGTGACCGACTCCCTCCTCCATGCCCCTCCCCCCGGTCTCCCTGTAGGTGTGCTGAGCAGAGAATCCAGGTGGAACAGGCCTGTGTATCATGCTGCGGCTGCCCTCCGGCTCGGACCTCCTGAGCTGCGGCTGCGTCGTCCCCTCGCTCCTCGGCCAGCGGCACGCCCGCCGCCCTCACTTCCTGGCTTTCGCCCTCGCCGGCATGTATGCCGCCCGTCTGTACAGCGCAGGTGGTGGCGGCGGGGTGGGAGGAGGGGGAAAGCCTGGGCGCCGGCCGGGCTTAGGGAGCGGAGGGCTGCCCCTGCTGGAGAACCACCACCACCCGTCCCATCACCACCACCCTCTACCCCCTCACCACCACCACGTGCCCCCTCCGCCCCCCAGCTATACGGCCCTCTACCAGGGACGCCCTGACCCTCACCGTGGGGCCCACTTCCACCACCACCACCAGCAGCACTACCACCCGCACCTGGCTCCACCGCCCCCCCAGCCTCCACCCCTCCCCCAGCACACCCATTACCAGCCGCACGCCCACCTGCATCACCACGCCGCCGCCGCCGCCCATGGCAACAAGAAGAAGACGTGGAACTTCATCCACGAGAAAATGAGCTATGACACCTTCTTCACCATGAAGCGGCTGATCGAGCGGTCGCGCCGGGCGGACGAGGTGCTGCGCTGGGTGACGCAGAACCCGGGCAAGATCTCCCACAACCACTACCCCATCGCCCTGCAGAAGATCGGCCAGCTACTGCAGGCCGGAGCTGGGGGTGGGGCCGGAGCTGGGGGAGGGGGCGGCGGCGGTGGTTCGGAGGCGGCCATGCTTCCGGGTGGTGGAGTGGAGAACGAGGGCAGACAGATCCTGGAGCACCAGGACTTCCAGACGCTGTGCGAGGCCATCGTGAGCGACTGTGCCAAGTTCGACAACTTCAGCATCGTCAACTGCCTGTATGCTGTGGCTGCACTAGGTCAGGCTGGGTGGTCGTATAGTTTCCTCTGCCTCAAATTTTGAAGGTGTTTGTGTTAAAGGTTGCTTCTGTTTTGTTTTGTTTTTAGCGCATTTGCATTTGATTTTATGTATTATATGTAAACATTCTCAAATGGCAACTTCTACTTTAATTTCTCTTTTGGCTGCTTTCCTTGACAAGAAAGTAACCAATTAAACCCCGAAACTCCCGTCTCCACCCCCAGGCCTTCCCAGCGAATCACGGGTTGTGCAGGTGCTAGAGGCGGAGTCTCAGTCACGGCTGGGCCAGTTCAACCAGAAGGACGTCTCCATGGTGTTTAGTTCCAGCATGAAGCTACACCCCAGCAGCCAGCACCCGCTCACCGAGGCCTGCCTGGCGGGCCTGGAGAAGAACCTGGAGCGCGAACGCCACCCACAGACCCTCTTCCTGCTGCTCTCCTACTACCGCCTCAAGTGGCGCTCGCTGCAACCGGCTGACGCCGCGACGTCCGGGAACATACCCCCTAACCCTGAGCAGCTTCTGGCCAACAGGTAGAGCTGTGGTTTGCTTCCTATTTGGGGATATAGATACAGTGATCACTGGAAATATTGGGACTGTTGCTATTTTCTTCTTTTTACGCTTTTCTCTGTACAAACACGTGCAGCTTTGTGTTCTCTGGGGTTCTCATGTTTGTAAGATGTCCATTAATAGTTGCAAAGTTGAGGCGAGGCAAGGTGAGCTTCTGTTGTGTAACCGGGTTGGTTTAGGTAGGTGTGAATAGTTATTAGGTGTGCGCTAACCGCTAGGCTATCCACTGCTGTTAACGTTTTATCCCATTTTTGTTGACTGAACCCAATGCAGGTGTATCATGATGAAATACTCAATTGTCCATGTCAGTCATGATGTTTGGTAACACTCTGATAATAGAGGTTTTCACTTTATCAAACGTTCCTATTGTCCGACTTCAACGCAACAACAGGAAGATCCTGCGACTGGTCAAGCACACGCTAGCTAGCGTCAGTGGCGTGCGTGACCAGGAGATGGCGCTGCTGGACGAGATGCTGGCGGCTTGTGCGCGTGAGGCAAGCAACAAGAGCCTGGAGCTCATCTTCAGCTCCCACCTCTTCTACCAGAACCGGCAGGAGAAGTTTGTCTGCAGCCTGGCTGGTGAGTTCCCCTCTGGTCATTATCTCATGGCAGGTTTATTCTGTGGGCTCCTCCGTCATTCTGTAATTCCCCGGATAATCTTCTGCTCTTTTCCTCAGAGGAGCTGCCTAAGAAAGTGGACAGTGTGACCCCGTACACTATGGCCCTCATTGCCAAGTACATTGCCCGTCACCGTCTCCGGGAAACTCGACTCCTTGACACCATCGCCGATTTTCTGGTCAAGAAGGGCGAATATCTGGACAGCAAGGTCAGGAAGGCCCACTGATCTCTAGGAAATATGTGCCACGTCAGATGACTCTGCTTTTGTTAAGAAGCGTCTCGCTCAAACTTGATTTAAACATATTATCGGTTGTTTGTATGACACCGACAACGCAGTGTGAAGAGTGGATGCAAACTGTCAGTGGTGCTTTTTTGGCGACTGTCAAAGTGTTGAAGAACGAGGCTGCCACCTGACCTCCCCAATCGTTGTACCCACGGCGTTGCTATGGCTACAACCATAGCAACGTCCCCTATGAGTTTGACAAAAGCAGATCTCTCAACTGTGTTGCAATACTTGGTAATGTCATAATAATATATATACAGCTGCTGGTCATATAATTAGAATATCATCAAAAAGTTGATTTATTTCAGTAATTCCATTCAAAAAGTGAAACTTGGATATTATATTAATTCTTTACACACATACTGATATTTCAAATGTTTATTTAATTTAATTGTGATGATTAAAACTGACAACTAATGAAAATCCCAAATTCAGTATCTCAGAAAATTAGAATATTACTTAGGACCAATACAAAAAAAGGATTTTTAGAAATGTTGGCCAACTGAAAAGTATGAACATGGGGCTCCTTTTGCCTGAATTACTGCAGCAATGCGGCGTGGCATGGAGTCGATCAGTCTGTGGCACTGCTCAGGTGTTATGAGAGCCCAGGTTGCTCTGATAGTGGCCTTCAGCTCTTCTGCATTGTTGCGTCCGGCGTATCGCATCTTCCTCTTCACAATACCCCATAGATTTTCTAGAGGGTTAAGGTCAGGCGAGTTTGCTGGCCAATTAAGAACA